>CATIWO010039645.1:0-28378 GCA_949673435.1 Macaranga tanarius
ATAATTCACATTTTTATTAAATTTTGTTATTTCTTTCATTATTAAATTTTTTATTTTCTCACTAGTTAATAAAATTTCTTATTTAGTCATATCTTTATTTTGATTGTGCTATTTGTTCCCTACCAACTACACTTTATCATAATCATGTAATATTTTCTATTTAATTTATTATTTTTATAATACTATAAATTAAAATATTAAAAAATAAAATCATGCACCTCTGAATATCAATGATATATTATATGACTATTATTATTATTATTATTATATTATCAGTTTTGTTCATAGTGACTGGAATACAACATAAAATATGGAGAAAATAAAAATAAAAAATAGAAAAAGAAAAAAAAAGAAAGTAGGAGAAAAAATAATAAAAAATAAAAATAAAAAAGAGAAAAAGAAAAAAAAATAGAGAAAGGAAATAATAAGAAAAAAATAAATATTGAAAAAATAGGAAAAGGAAAAAAAAAGAAGTAGAGAAAGAAAATAACAATAAGAAAATAAAATTAAAAAAATGGAAAGGAAAAAAGAAGAAAAGGGAAAAATAAGGAGAAAGTAAAAATAAAAAAATTGGGAAATGAAAAAAGAAATGTAAAAAATTAATTACAATGTTATTTTTTACATATAAAAATAATTATAAAAATATTTTAATTGATTCCTATTCTCATTCCTTATTAAACCAAATACCTTTTTCAAATTTCCATTCCCTTTTCCATTACCTCTCATTCCTTTCCATTCTCATTCCCAAGTATGAACCAAACGCCCTCTAAGTATTTTTTCAAGGCTAAAACTCAAACTCTTGTTGATCTAGATCCTTACTACCTTTTTTTTTTTTTTTGAAGAGATTCTATCAACTGTCCGCTCCTTAATTCTCACAAAAGTTGAATACAAATAAAGTTTACAAAGAAAATTTAGAACAATCAAGTTATAAAGCTTTTAATTGCATAATAAATTCACTCAACCAATTGTCTAACCTCTTAAACATAGAATGCAAAAGGTATTTATAGTGTAGGATCAAAATCTAGTTGTTAGGAACATGTACACAAAACTCCACTCTTTTCATTCTTTATTTAATGTTCATTCAACTTTTTGTAGACGAAGGAGTGCTCACGGTCATAAGGAGGCTGCTTACAATTGTGACACTTGAATTTTTGATTGTTGGAGCTTGAAGTAGCCACTAGAAAGCTGAAAAAGTGACTCGTGTGGGTGCTCATGATCAGGGTCATTATTGTCAGAAATTCTAGAACTTCTCCTCACGATCATGACACTTGAATCTTGGCTGCTTTGACTTGTGGGGAATAAGGGTATGCATCAATCGGTTTAGTTCAGTTCGGTTTAAAAATGGCTAAAACTAAACTAGACCAAAATTTTTTATGAAAAAATCGAACTGAACTAGTAGTTTAACCAAACTGAACTAGTTCGGTTCAGTTGGTTTTTTTGGTTTTGAATTTTTTTCATTTTTGCAATTTTAAACCTATTATATTTATGTGATTTTGCATTATTCTAATAAGATTTATGAAATCTATTAATACTAATTATTTATATTTATTTTATTTATTAATTTCTTAGAAAATCAAATGAACCGATTACAAAAATAAATTTAAATAAGTTTGGTTAGTGTTTTTTTGGCATTAAATAATCTGATTAAGAGTTTTAAGTATTTAGAAACTCATATTATTAATTAAATTTAAAATATTAATACTAAACCGATCAAACCGAACTATAAATACCTATAAAATTTAAATATATATTATAAATTCAGTTCTGTTCAGTTTAATAAAATTTTTTACAATAAAACCAAATGGAACTAAACTTATTTCGGTTTGGTTCAGTTTGAACCGAACTAATATATTTTATGATAGAAACTAAATTGAACCAGTTGGTTCGGTTTATTCTTGATTTTTGGTTATTTTTGCTCACCCCTAGTGGGGATTCCTCTATTATGACCAAGCTCATGAGGAAGACTCCTGCTTATGATTGTGATGGCTCCCTCACGATCATGATGCTTAAATTTACCCATATTTTCAACTTTTAAATGCTTCTAAGGCTTGAACTTTACTTCCACACATGCTCATGAATATTGTTTTAATTCTAACTTATAAACACACTGAAATACACATACTAGTAGTTCAAAATTAATTATAGTCAAAACCAAGGTTAATTAGAGGTTGATCATATAGATAGTCAATAATCTCCCTTTGTTTTTTACTTTGACAAACAATTTTGAATGATAAAAATAATAAGTATAAGTTCTTAGAGTACTCCTCCTCGATATATACTAAGAATTTTAAGATTCTCTCCCTTAATATATGCTTAGGTGAGCATCAATTTCTCTAAGTATAAATCATATAATCATTATAATAACATTCAAATCCTTAAAGTTCAAGTTCAATGTTTGGAATTCATAGCATTCATATCAATATCATTCAAAATGCTAATCTATTTCCCCTTTTGGCAAAGTGAAAAAAGGTGAAGTAAAAAAATTAATAACATAACCATAATAGAAAAAAATAATTGGAAAGAATGAATAATAACATTAATTATAAACTCCATTATAAGAACAATAAAACATAAACATATAATGGAATATGGTCCAAGAGAACTTAAAATGCAAGACATGACCTAAAATGCTTAAAAATAAATGAGAAAACAAATGATATGGCTTTAGCTTTGGAGGTTCTCTTCTCTTTATCCTTGATCTCCCCCTTGAGGCCCTTGTTGACCCCAACGACATTGAATCCTTTTATGTTAATAAAGGTAATGTACATCATATTTAAGATGATCCATTCTTATATCAAAGTGATCCAACCTTGCATCCATTCTATCAAATCATGCATTAAAGTTGGATTCAATAATAGGCACACGATCAAAGAATGAATAGACTCATTGAAGCTCATCCTCAACACTTTAAACACCTCTTAAACTACCTTCCCCCTAGCATTCTTTCTTTGCTTCATTTATAGCTATTGAGGCACTTGTTCCTCTTGTCCTTCTCCCTATACTCCTTCAAGTCCATTAATGTCTATCCTCTCAATATTTTTAAGATGTTAAGCAAGTTCAACATTCATTATTTATTGAGATTCATCATCCTTGAAAACCCAAAGTTCTCCAACTTTTTTGAATTGTTTAGAGTTTTTAATAAAGTTATCATCTAAAAGGATAGAGGGAATGAATTGAAGGTTATTGAGGTTAATCTTATAGAATTAGGCAAGTTAAGTAACAAATCCCCCAATGCAAATATTGTCACGAATACTATCACTCAACAACCACAATCTCTATTGGAAAAATTTTCCTAACTCGACATTCTCCTTGTCAACCATATAATGAAGAAGACATAAGTCATTTAGAGATATGACTTCATTACTTAACTCTCTAGTATTGATAGAGTAGGTTAGAAAAAAGTGATGGATGTACCATATGCTTTTGGATTTAAAGGAGGATGATTTTATATGCCTTGGGGTGAAGTTACCTGAATTGGGTTTGCAATTATTCACCCAAAAAAATGATATGCCCAAGTGAGAGTTTGAATGGTACTACTAATATGAAACATAAAGAGGTTATCGAAATCTTAGGAGATCATGAACCTATCTCTTCCCTCTAGTTTAAATCCCATGCTATATAAGGGGTTGTTATCATCAACATAAGTTATTCTATGAGTAAAGGTGGATAAGAGTTCAACAAGTGAGGACTAGGTAGGAAGAAAATCAAAGGCCATGTTGAACAAGCCTATATTGTCTAAGAGAGTTTTGACTTTATCATAACATCCTAGGTATTCTAGTGCAAGTCTAAACATGTACCTTGATTGAATGATTATTCTCTTGGAGAATTGGCTCATTTTTACCCTTATTTTGCTTTGAAAATAGGAAGTTGGAGCTATTTTCTTGATGGTTTCCTTAGTAACTCTTCTTGAAGAGGAAGAATCACCTTTAGATGCTTATTTCAATTATGTTATGATTTTTTTAAAAAAAACCTCTTACTATATGATTGTTAGTTCATTTTTAAATATCTTCATTCAATTAACTTTTACATCTAATTTATTTATTTATTTTTAAAATTTCTAAAAAAGTTTTTACATTTAATATTTTTCTTATTTATCCGAAAAGAGGTTGTCCAAGTTTTAAAGGTAAGCAGTGAGTTAGCAAAAGAAATGAAGCTTTACACAAGGGAAGGAAGCTTAGAGTATTTTTATTTTTATTATAAACATTTTATGAGACTCCTTAATAACTTATGTATTCATACTTTAACTTAGAATATATAAAGTAATTAACAATTTAGTTTTTAGTATACAATACAAATTAATGAAGTATCTAAAAATAGATAAAAAAGAAAAAGAAAAACTTATGTATCATACTAATTAAGATTAACTAGTAGTGAATCTAAGCGTTTCGCGGACTGTAAATTAATATATGTTTTATTTAACCATTAAAGATATAAACAAAATAAAATAATTCATATATATTAATTAAATAGCTTTAATAAATTGAAATAAATAAACAAAATAAAATAAGTAATATATTATATTAATTAAATATTTTTAATAAAATGTTCACTATAAATTAATTAGATAGTTTTTAAAAATGAGAATTCACCCGTCAATAGTAAATTAATTAAGTAGTTTGTTGAAAAAGAAAACTAACATTCTTTTAATTTCAGTTTTATACTTTTTATATATTTATTAATATATTTTTATTTATTTTAAAACATTTTTCATTATGTCTAAAAGAAATAATTTTCATTCTAATATACTTTTCCATTTTTGTTATTTATTATAAAACATGATGCAAATAAGGAGTCTATATATAATATTGGTAGTGATTGTTTATATTTATTAATTATGAATACAAGATGCTTTTTCCTAATTAAATAACAATAGTGTAGGCGGCGGAGTTTAGCATGCGTCCAAGTGTTTGGTGACTACGGCACTGTGCGGGGCTCAGGACCTACTAGAAAATATAACTTGGCCTTTTGATGGGCTTAAGTCGGAGATGAAGTCACTATCCGGGTGAAATCCGGGATACATTATATAGCAACTGGATCCCACGGAGGGAGCGCAACAGTCGTCCTCAAAGACTGGGTATGGGCCTTTGGAATGCCCATCCGACCTTGCGATTAGCCTCCGTTTGTGTTTCGTATTTTATTATTTTTAATTATTGAACTATTTCCTTATTAACATGCATATTACAATTGCCTCCAGACAAGTTTCAATTTTTACAATTAAGTCCAAGTTTGTTAAATAATTCATTTTTTTATGCAATTAATTTCATAACATATATCCATCACATAAAACATTCACCCATACTATCATAAAAAAATCAAATAAATAAATAAATAAATAAAAGCACATGCAAAGAAACGGAGGGAGGAAAAAAGATTATACCCCTTTTGACACACAAATTAAAATTGACTCAAATAAAATACAAGACTCTAAAAATTAATTGAAATAGTAACGCGTAGGCTACTAGCTATATGTGCCTTCACCAATCTTATAATTAATTCACAAAAAAAAACCTACGAAGAAATGAAAAGTTAGTATATAATAATTAAAGTCATAAATATGCAATGAACTATATAAAATTAAAATAATACATGCATAGAACCACAAATTGCCACGCCCAAAGACTATACGAACCATGCAGAGGTGGTGCCTCATCGCTAAGGCACCACCTTACCACAGTGAGGCGATAATACCCTCACCTATGGATGCAGATGCATCACCTCAATAGTGAGACATCGCCTCAGCGACCTCTGTTACAGAAACAAATGTCCACAAGCAACACAAAGAATGAATACAATGCCGAATTATGCTAACGATATACACATACACATACACAAATGCCAAATAAATGATAATTTTCCAAACAAATGTTATCCCAACACAACAATAGAATTATAGCATGCAAGATCCCCTATAAAAAGTCAATATAAATATAGAAATTCAGAAAACTAGAAAAGCAACAAAACGACAAATGTAGCCTAACCATACAAGAGGTGTCACCTCTATTACGTTGAGGTGAATAAACTTCACCTCAACATATACAGGTGACGCCTCATCGAAGAGGCATCGCCTCTTCGGGCCTGGATAGAAGCCACGAGGCTGTTAACATGAACAGAAACTCAATAGCAAAGAACACATAACAAAACAACAATAGATGTGTAGATATTCAACTAGCATGCATAATTATCTTAACACAAGCTCAATTACATAAATCATGCAAATAACTAAAGAAAATGAGGATAAAAATAACAGGGGTTAAGAAAACTTCTACTGTTGGAATTTGGATTGGCTCCCTGTCTCAGCCCTCAAAAAAGATTCCAGCAATAAGGTAATGAGCTCCCAATAAAACAAGATGATAATTCAGACCCTTCATCCAAGCTCACGCCCTTCCTCTTCCTTATGTCCTCTTTTTTATTTATTTCTCTTTTTGGTTTCCTCTTCTTCCTCTTACCCTCATCTCTTTTACTTTTTTTTTCTTTTTGGTTTTTTTTTTCATGTTAATGGCTTTTTTTTAACCTTCCCTTTTGAACGTCAAATGGCTTCTCCTCTTTTACTCCTTCCCCTCTTCCCCTTTTTATCTTTTTTTCCACCTCCTCCACTTCTGGAGCTATAACCATAATGTTTTGGTTCTAGAAGATCATGATTAATGGCTCTAGAAGTTGGAGAAAATTGTGTCACTTTATTTTGGATATTTTAATTTTTTTAGCAGACACTACTAATGCACCACCTCAGAGATGAGGCGACCGCCTCAGTGATGAGGTGATCGCCTTATTACTGAGGCGACCACCTTAATGATGAGATGACCACCTTAGTGCAATGAGGCATCACCTCAGTGATGAGGTGACTGCTTTAGTGATGAGGCAAAACCCATCAGAAGACTTTAATAGGCTTAATAGGCCCTGGGCTTGTTAAATGGGCTGAAATTTCAAATTTTATACTGTTTAGGCTCATTTGACTTAGACTTTCATCATTAAGCTTTCACTTTTGGGTCGAGTTAACCCAAAGTGTCAATAGTTTGCCCCCCTGCTTTTTCAAAAATTGAAATGCAAGTAATGTAATGAGATTTATGAAAAAACACATGCAAGCATTGTAATGATCTATGAAAGAGCATGAATGCAAACAATAAAAAAGAATCAGATCTTCAGAGTGAGATGTTTGAGAAAATGTTATAATTTTTAAAACCAGATGTCTGAAAAAGATTTTGATTTTTTTCTGTCAACCTTAATGTTCAAAATTAAGAGAATTTCAATCAAAAAAGTAGTATTGTGCCGTCAACCTTGATGTACAAATCAAGAGGTTAAAGACTTATTGATATGGTTTCCGTCTGTTAACCTCGGAGTTAACCATTCAAGAGGACATTCTAAACCATCTCTGTCAGCCTTAATATTTAAAATCATGTGGATTTTTAAAAATAACTTCAAACCATTAACCTTGATGTTCAAAATCAAGAGGTTTTTGAAAAGAATTTCAAGCCGTCAACCTTGATGAATAAATTTAAGAGATTTTTAAAAATAATTTTCAAGTCGTCAACTTTGATTTACAAAATCAAGAGGTTTTTAAATCATAGAAAATAGTAATTTTTGCATCATTATCTTTATAAGATAAAAGACTTATAACCATTTTCGGTGTCAGGCAAGGTTAAAAGAATGCACCGTATAACCATCTAGGTGTTAGGCGGGGACAAACAAAATATGTCATTTAGCCATCTAGGCATTAGGCGAGGATAAATAAAATATGTCGTTCAGCCATCTAGGCATTAGGTGGGGACAACTGAGATGTGCCATTTAGCCATTTAGGCATTAGGAGAAGACAACTGAAATGTGCCCTTTAGCCATCTAAGCATTGGACGAAGATAACTGAAATATGCCTTTTAGATATCTAAGCATTAGGCAAGAACAAACAAAATGTGTCGTTTATCCATCTAGGCATTAGGTGAGAACAACTGAAATATGCCCTTTAGCCCTTTAGGCATTAGGCAAAAATAAACAAAATGTGTCATTTAGCCATCTAGGCATTAGGCGAGAATCAACAGAACTACCATATAGCATCTCAATCGTCAGATGAGACTAACAAAAATGAGCCATATAGCCATCTAGGGCATTAAGCAAGATGCTATATTCTGAAATATTTTAAAAATAATTTTGACAAACACAACCTCGTGTGATTCAGCAAAGACACATTATTTTATGCGTGCATGAGATCCAAAAGTAATTTTTGTAAAATAGTTTCATGTATGCATGACCTACTAGTTAGAGTAACATGTAGTTTTGAAAAACTTCATATACATTGACAAGCCAAATGCCTCTCCTATTTAGAGCTTATCTTTAGGAATTAGTTTTCACTCTATCAAAGAATCTGAATTTGAGAATTGAGTCTATTGGAGACTCCTATTGAGACTAGTATCATTAGATGAAAATAAAGATTGAGACCCTCAATGGTTAGATTGGGACGATAATGACAACAAGTGCCCTCTTATTTGGTTGCATCATGAAAATGCTTCGTTAGAGTAAGACTATCGTGACCGCACTCGATGTGAAGGAGACATTCCATTTACCCCCTATTGAGAGACTCTGTTACTATTAGAGCTCATATAGTTGCTCCTTAGACTGAAATTGCAACCAATTTTATTTTATATTCTCTTTTTTGCTTAGGTCGCCCTCTTTTGAGAGTTTTCAAACCTAGTTGGTTCTTTTCTTTTTTCCATTTATTTTTCTTTATTTTGCCTAGGTCGCCATCTTTCAGGGGTTTTCAACTTAGCTGAGTGGTTGCAAAGTTATGCTAATGATTAATCACTATTTTTGTCATGCTTGCTGCTGATTTGTCTGATGTCCATGTAGCCACTTTAGCTGCTGTTGATTCAAAAAGGTCTATGTCTAACACTTCATGTGCTAATAATCATATCCATTTTATATGGTCACTCATTTGTAACGACTATACACGCTATATTATATCTGTTATTAATAAGCCCTTTGAAAATTTTCTGACCAACTATTTTTCAGCTCACAATTGATGGAAATTTTATTTTGAACCTTTAAAATTGGTATCATTGGCGATTAGGAACGATTTGTGAAATTGGGGTGTTGGAAAATAAATATAGTTGGCTCTTCAAGTATGGGTGATATTGGTAGATGGAGATATGGATAAGGATTTTTCTTATCTCTCCTCCTTCCTCTTCCTTTTTTTTCTTTTTTTTCTTTTTTTCTTTTTTTTTCTCTCTTTCTTTCTTCTTTTCATACCCTTTTTAAAAATGGCTAATTTATTTTATACAGAAGAAAAGTTAAGGTGTGTGATGCCCAAAGAAAAACTGAAAAGTCAATTCTAACATTTAACCCTTTTTGTTGGATGTGGTTTCTTTTTTATTCTCCCTCTTTTTCTTTTTTTTTTCTCTCTCTCATTCAAGCATAACATAATGTATACAATTATAAAAAATTTATAGTCATATAAATTGAACAATTTGATATTATTAGCACAAAATGAAAGAGTTGTAGTAAGACACTTGTTCTAAAATTATTACAGACATGAGAGATAATAACTAGATTCAATCATGATTATTTGGCTTAAAGTCAGCTTGAATATCCACTCCAAAGCGGTACAGCTCTTCAAAGTTTCTTATACCTATATTCTTTAGCTTGTTAGCCAAAGATGGAATAAAAACATCTATAGCTATAAACAGTTGGTATGATTCTGTAGTTCTATGCTTCATTTGAGCCAACTTTCCTCTCCATCTAGTTAGGAAGCTAATGAAGGATTCATTAGGATCCTGCCTTGTATTCTGTAACTCTTAAAGAGAGACTTCAAACTGAACATTCAGCCTGTACTACTCAATGAAGGTTGAACATAACTCCTTCCAATTCTATTAAATATGTGCATCTAGGGTGTAGTACCACTTAATAACAGCTCCAATCAATGACATCAAAAATTATTTAATAATTTACACCTTAGTCAGTCCGGTGGGCTTTATGAAAGTGACATACTATCGAAGATGAAGGTGAGGGTCTTCAGTCCCATCATACTTTTTAATGTTTACAAATTTAAACTTTGGAGGAAGTGGTTCTTCTTCTTCCAGGTCCAGGTCGGCGACATCATAGTTGAGCCTATGCTTTTTTATTATGGTCTGTAGCTGATCCATCAAGCTTTTCATGTCTTTTATCCATTTTGGTTTAGTTAGATCTTTTGTTGCTTTTAATTTTTCTTTAAGTGGCTCACCAACAGTGGTTCTGGTTTCAAAATCTTCTTCATCGATGGGCCTCTTTCCTACTACCTTAGCAATCAGGTCTTTGAACATTGTCACATCTCATCCCTGAATTCTATCAAAATCTCTTGCTTAAAAGATTCAGAATTAAAGTTGGAGGGTCCCAACATTCTGTTTGCTTTTGATAAGGTCTCAATTGATTATCTGGATTCTTAATATTGGTAGACCAAATTACCCTTAACTTACTTCCAAACAAAAGAGACTTTTGGCTGTAGAAAATGAATTTAAAAAAAATAAGTGATATGTATGCATGAAATGCAGGTTATTTACAATTATTTACACTTATTTACAATTAAGAAGAATACAAACAAATAATGAAAGCGAACCTTCCAACCTTGATGCGTCCTACTAGTTATCTAACAACTAGGATCCATAATAATCTATTGGGATCGTTGCCCAAGGATCTATCTAGTATAAACTTTGATATGAATTAGCAACACTAGCTATCGAACAACTAGCATCTCTAATTATCAGGGTTGAAATTGCAACACGCTCGAAGCAAATTCGAATTTTAGCTCTCACAAGAACTCAAGAAAATTCAATTAAGAATTTGAATAAAATCAATCAACTATATAATAATGATGTTTAATACAAGTATTTATAGACTTGTAATCCTAAACCTAAACTTATTCTGAAAGAAACAACTCTTTAGGAATAAACAACTATACTCCTAATAAGCACAAATTCTAATTAGTAAAGAAAACATAAAGAAAATTCTAATTAGACAAAAATTCATCATCAAGACACAGACATGTCAAATAGGACACGGGCATGTTGGCGTTGTGAAAAACTGGCAGACTGTTACACGGCTTGGAACACGGTATGGCTTTACACATACACGAGCATGTTTCAATTATGATTCTGAGATAGAATATTATACAGTTTGATGTATGGGTGTGTCTCTAGCCGTGTATTCTTCTGGACTGTTTATGCTCTTTGAACACGGGCGTGTCTGTGACCCGTGTATCCTACTGGCTGTTTTGGATACTCGACACACGTGCGTGTAGAATGGCACACGAGTGTGTATCATCTTGAACACAACTAACTGAGTTGACCAACCTAGTTTCCACCAAATTGCTCCCATCTTGTCTTCTATGCTTGAGATTCTTTTGTACAATACCTATAATGGCCTCTTTCATCCTCTTAGCTGTTGATCTTGTGATAGGTCCTCCACCATAGCTTAAAGGATTTAAATTTGGTGTAGTGTTCCCATTGCCATATGCATCACTATACCACCTGACGCAGTGTGTAGCGCGAGGATAACTAAAACACATTTGATTATCAAAAATAAACAAGTCTTAACCCAAAGACTTAAAAAACAAGCCTCAATCCAGAGACCAAAACAAAGCCAAAGCTCAAATCAATTGATAAAAATGAATAAAAATCTGTTAACAAAAACTCTAACATTACATATTTATAGTAAAACTCTCTAACCCTAACTAAAATCCTAATTAAGGTAGGAAACTAATAAAATAAGAATAAAATAAAATCCTAAATAAATATAATATTATCACTAATTAAATAATTATTCTAAATAATTAAATAAATAAAAATAAATTCAAAACTAAATAAACACAGTGGAAATTTGTCAATCTCGGTCAATTTAAGTCCAGCTATATCAATTTAGGTCGAAGTCAGTTAAAATCCGTCATTCTCAGGTCCAACTATTTTATGCCTTCCATAGGCTCAAAAATGCCCCGCGTCAGTCACCTCCACTTGTAAAAAACTCGTCCTCAAGTTTATACTTAAGAATTGAAGGTATCTGACCTTCAATTAAAGTGTAATGTTCCTGCAACCTTTAATGTATCTGACCTTCTTCCATTTGATTTCAAAGGTGAAGATTCGAGGGCGAATCCTTTTGAGGAAGGGGGGAGTAATACATATAAAAATGGGGACACTACACCAAATTTAAATCCTTTAAGCTATGGTAGAGGACCTATTATAAGATCAAGAGCTAAAAGGATGAAAAAGGCCATCATAGGTCTTGTACAAGAGAATCTCGAGCATAGAGGACAAGATGGGAGCAATTTGGTGGAAACTAAGTTAGTCAACTTAGTTAGCTGTGTTCAAGATGATACACGCCCGTGTGACATTCCACATACCTATTTGTCGAGTATACAAAATAGCCAGTAGGATACACAAGTCACAGACACGCCCATGTTCAAAGAGCATAAATAGTCCAGAAGGATAGACAGCCAGAGACACGTCTGTACATCAGAACATGTAATGTTCTATCTCAGAATCATAATTGAAACGTGCTTGTGTATGTGTAAGGCCAAACTGTATTCCAAGCCGTGTAACAGTCTGCCAGTTTTTCACAACGCTAACATGCCTGTGTCCTATTTGACACGTTTATGTCTCGATGATAAATTTTTATCTAATTAGAATTTTCTTTAAGTTTTCTTTACTAATTAGAATTTGTGTTTAATTAGGAGTATAGTTGTTTATTTCTAAAGAGTTGTTTCTTTTAGAATAAGCTTAGGTTTAGGATTACAAGTCTATAAATACTTGTATCAAACATCATTATTATGTAGTTGATTGATTTTATTCAAATTCTTAATTGAATTTTCTTGAGTTCTTATGAGAGCTAAAATTTGAATTTGCTTCGAGCGTGTTGCAATTTCAACCCTGATAATTAGAGGTGCTAGTTGTTCGATAGCTAGTATTGCTAATTCCTATTAAAGTTTATACTAGATAGATCCTTGGGCAATGATCCCAATAGATTATTACGGATCCTAGTTGTTAGATAACTAGTGGGATGCATCAAACCTTATCCCTCCTGCATATGAATTCAATGGCGAGTCTCTTATCTAAGGATTTTTTGTCTGAGTTTTGATTATCATTGGGGGATAACAAAATCAATGATCATGCAAATCTCTCGAGATGATACAAATAAGTAGTAAATCTCATTACTAAAACCAAAGTCCAACATAATGGGCCATAATAGGGTGGTAGGGCCCAACCTAAAATAGTCTATTATCATTAGGCTTGAGCTTTATGAAAAAGACTACCGGATGGCATCAAACACATGCATTTTGGGAAAAACCTAAGGAAAGTTGCTAAGCCACTACATGAGCTAAGTCTTAGGTAAGTTTAAAGGCTCCCACAACTTTATACTTTCTTTCCAACTCCCCACTCAAGAGTCCGAATGACGTACTGAATTATACTCAACTGTAAGTGACAATAGCTAAATATCCTACCACCAAGTTAAATTAAACAAAGGCAGTAGAGTAATAACTATCGTCAGGTTATTCAAGACTGAGTGCACAATATGTGAGAAAAGTATTGTGAATGCAAATGAATAACTAAATAATTAAAAATAATAAAACACGGAACACTAAAATCAGTTTCTTTATCCCCAGTGGACTCGTCACTGTAGGTAGCAGGGTTCAACGCGTGTCCAAGTATTTAGTGTCTGTCGAAACAAAGAAGGGACATTATTATTATGGTGCTATATATGAGGGAGCCTAGAGGGGAAAAACTTCCATACCCATGTCTAGTTCAGAAAATATTCCCACCTCTACTAAACTTTCTACTTTATGTGATCATAAATATACCCCTCCTACTTCTACCTCTATAATTATTTCTCCACCTGTAAAATAGCATACTCTTAGTAAAACTGGCTATTTGTATGAGTTTATTTATCTTCCAGAAGTGCAAAAGATGATGAATCTAATGCTCCTTTACTTAATCCTTATGATGCTTTTTGTAAACCATCTCCTCCATGGACTAGATCCATAAAGACTCTTATTAGAAGACCTCAATCTTCTATTAAGGAGTATATACAGGCTTCAAAGTTTGATCAGCATCCAATTATAGTATCGCAAGCTGAGTAGATCATTACCCTAAAAATTCCTCCAGAGTTTCTGAGGACCTGGCTTAGTCAGGGATATACTCATATCCATTTTGGTGCTATTAGATTAGGTCTTACCTACCATGGTAGGCTAGGGCTTCCAATCTTTACCAGAATTGCTCTGTTAGACTCCTGTTATAAATAATACTATCATGCAGTCATTGGTACTGTTGAAACTTCTTTAAATAATGGTTCACTTTTTTCCAAATTACAACCTAGCTCTTTCTGATCCTAATGCTCTTTTAACTCTTAAAGTTCAGATTCAGATTGCTGGAGCTGAACAAACCCTAGAATCTATCTCTGTAACCTTACACTATCAAATTATGTATTGATTGCAGAACTATGCCTTAAACCTTACCATTCTAAATATCCAAAATGAAGCCTTATTAATAAAAGCAGACTCTCATAATTCTCTATCTTGTGTCCACATCCCTAAGCAGCTAGCTAGAGAAGAATTGCTAAAGTTATTTCTTGAAAAGTGGATCACTAATTATGAGAAGATGCATGAAGCAGTCCAACCTGTGCAGAGTCCAGACCCTGTCTTCATTAAGAAATCTGATGGTTCTATAGAGATTGTCTTTAAAAAGTCTGATAAAAGTTTTGATATGTTCAGAACGATGTTCACGATCACTCCTTGGCCTAAGGAGAAGATTCTAGTTACATCCTTTAATGAGGAAGGAATTCCAGTTTATGCTTTCAAGCGTAATGGTCATTATTTCTTTGATGTATGTAACTGTGATGATTGTTTCACAATCTTTAATGATGAGGAAAAGGATTCAAAGAAGAAGATAAGGAGAAGGAAAGGCTACAGTGAAGAGGCCTTTCGGAGGAGATTTGATGATAGAGACCTTTCTGTAGGGACTCTGGGAGAACCATCAGGAAAATATGATTATCTTGTATCATATTCTCCTATATCACCAATTAAATCATCTCAGCCAAAACCTTGTAAACCCTCACCAAAACCTCAACCACTTCTTTACTATAAGTAGGCTTTGAAATGGATAAGAAAAGAAAATGCAACTCACCCCATTCAAAAAACTATATCTGAAATGCCAAACCTGACAACCTGTTTGCCTAAAATATTTATGTATCAACCTATGTCCTATGACAGAGAGTTTCCACCTCTCGTTCCAGAAATTAATACTAACTGTACTTCTCAGCCTTTTATTTAGAATCCAAACATAGTTGATGCTGAAGGGAGACCCAGGAGAGTTACTCCTGTTGAAGCAATATTGAATTGGCAGACAAAGAATACTTATACATAAAATAAAATTCTGGAGAAAGTGGAAGCCAGAGTAGATGAAATTGTACAACAGGTGAAAAATATTGAGACTCGCCTATCTAGTTTTGAGTTAGAAATGAAGCGGATTCAAGTTGACTTATCTAGAGAAGTATAAAGGAAGCATCAAGAGTTAATGATATTGGTCAGAAGTAGGAGTACTATACATCTTCTTCAGATAAAGGAGAATGAGATACTGGATCTAAAAGCTCCGATTGAGTAGATTGAATGAGATTTTGAAAGAAGAAGATCTTAACAACCTTATCAGCATTCTTATTCTTCAGATCCATTGGCTCCCTACTATAACATTTTTCCTTCTTCACCAAGCTATAATTTATCTCCATTTTTATCACCATTTGCACCTTTAAATATACCATCTAGATATCGAAAAATAGAACCTCCCTATCCATTTCTTGACCACACAAGCAAAAAAGGCAAAACCACACATTTATCTGACCCTGAACCTTCTAAAAAGATAGAACCCTCAAAAGATCAGATGTTGTTATCTTCATCCTCAAGAAAATTAATTGAAGCAGAAAAGCCACAAAAAAAAAACCTTCTGTTATCATGATGGTCAATCCAATATCTTCCTTTTTGGGAGATTGTGCTCAGAATACCATGCCTAGCTTTGTAATTTATTCAATCTCAAAGAATCCTTCATCTGAGGATTCATCAAAAGAATCTTTTGAATCAGATGAAGAGGATATTCCTCAGTAGTTGATGGCTAACACTCAAGAGTCCAGAACTACTTCTCAGCCTCATATAGAACTAATGGATGAGACATAGACAATGAGGTCAACTTCAGAACAATGAGCTTCCTAGATAAAATTTAGCTCATCAGGTCCTTACTTCACACTGGATGATATATCTCCAGCTCAATATAGAGACCGATTCTTAGAATTCAGAGCTTAGATCAATAATCAAATGTTACAACCTGGAGCGGTTCTTAAAGATGTTATCCAGATATTTCTAGCTAAACTGATTGGCAAGATGTCTAATTGGTATAACAGCCTAAATGTCTATGCTAAAGCTCAGTTGATTGAGGCTAAATCGGTTGATAAACTATTGGTACTCTTACATTTTAAGTTCCTTGGAAAATGAGAGGATGATCTAGAAATTACCAAAAAAGAGTTCTATTAAATGAAGTATTGTTCTTTAAAGAAGAAGGATTTAGACCAGCATTTCAAGAACATGTCTATCAAGTTCTACCAGCTGGGTGAAACAAAAAATCCTGACTTGAAGCAAGCATTTGTAGCTTCAATTCTGAAAATTCTGTCATCAAGGATATTCTCTATTCTTCAACAACAGAATCAAAAAATTGGAGATGTTCCATTAGGACATCTGTATCAGGTCATGATTTAAGCATACTCTCATCTCTGTGAATAGATAAGAATCATTAAGATGTATGTGGGAGGAAAGAAAAATCCTCTGATTAAGTTGTCCTGCAACAAACCAGATTTATATATTAAATGCAAAGATTCTTCATCATGTGTTTATCTTGGTAAAAAGAAAAAACATGTTCTTAAACTGAAAGGGAAGAGAAAATTGAAACAATGGAGGTACTTTCACAAAAGGAGGTTTCGAGGGAAAGGTACCACAGACAAATGTTATATTTGTGGCCAGAAATGACGCTTTTCAAGAGCATGTCCTTCCAGACCAAAGAAAGTAGCAAAAATGATTCAAAAAATCCAACAGATCACTTCTGTGGATTTTGAGGATGCAGACATTGAATCCCTCTTCTCTAAGGAAGATGAACCTTCACCAGAGAGTATTTTTGCTGTGTGTCATACAGAGACTTCTGATCATTCAGAGTCTGATGATGATGAGCCTTTAAAATTTTCCCTTGATAAAATGATTTCTCTGGTTCAAAAAGAACAACTTGTTCCTTTAATCACTTTGTAAATTTACCCAACAACCTTTTCCAAACCTATAAAAGCTATTGCTCTAATAGATACTGGAGCAAGAACTACCATTCTAAACACAGATGTTCTTTCAACTAACTGTTGGTAAAAATATGAGCAATACTTCAGAGCTGCTAATAGTGGATTTCTGAAAACTAAACAAATTACCAAAAACCCCATCAAAATCTATTTTTTCCCTAGATGTTATATTTGGACCAAAGTTCTTGGATCACCCTTGCTTGGAAAAGATATTGTCCTTGGATTTGATATCTATTGGAAGATGAAGAAACTTCATATTCTTCCTTATGGAATTAAGTTCAAGAAATACTTCCAACCTTACACCACCATCCCATCTCTCTTTAACCTTCAACCTGAAACCATATCCTTTCAGTCAACTCATGAATTTTTATTGCAGGTTTGCATCACAGATTCACATACTAAGTTCTTGGAAAAGTGTTCCTCACCACTATGGGAGAATCCTGAGTTCTTCATTTCTTTACCTTTCACTCATCCTAGAATGACTCCTGTAAATTTAAAGCTTGCAAAAGAGGAATGTCAATTGTTAAAAAAGCAAGGCTTGATCAAATCAACAAAGTCTGAATGGGCTTGCCAAGCCTTCTATGTTAACAAAAGATCTGAACAAATAAGGCGAAAGAAAATATTAGTGGTTGATTACCAACCCTTGAATTTCTTCCTGAGAGATGATAAGTTCCCCTTGCCAAAGATTTCCTCATTATTTCCATTCCTGTCTAAAGTAAAGACCTTCTCAAAGTTTGATTTAAAAGGAGGTTTCTAACAACTTAGGATATGAGCTAAAGAAAGATACAAAATAGCATTTTGCATTCCTAATCAGCATTTTCAGTGGACAGTAATGCCTTATGGATTAAAAGTAGAACCATCCTTGTTTCAGAAAGCCATGATAAAAATCTATAAGCCTATTCTATATAGTGCTCTCATGTACATTGATGACATCTTATTATTTTCTCCAGGTGAGGAAAGTCACTTAAAGCTTCTCCAGCAGTTTGTAGAATTAATAAAGCAATATGGAGTATTGCTTTCTCCATCCAAGATGTATGTTAGAAAGCTAGAAATTGAATTATTGGGGATGCATTTCAAGGCAGGCCAGTATCAACCTGAACCACATTTTGCCTCAGAGCTTCAAAAATTTCCAAACAAAGATTTTTCTCTCAAGTAGATCAGATAGTTCTTTGGAATTATCAATTACCTAAGAGATTTCATTCCGCACTTAACAAAGATAACTACACCATTGAGAGCCATATTGAAAAAGAATCCACCAACCTAGAGTGAACAACAAATAGTAGCAGTAAAACAGTTACAGAAGGAGACACAGAATCTGCCACCCTTTCAGATTCCTTCTACCAGTGGAAGAATCTTATAAACAGATGCTAGTGATAAATTTTTGGGAGCCATTCTCCTAAAAGAATATGAGCAGAAAAAAAGGAGAATTTTTGCTTATACTAGGGGAAAATTCTCAGACTCAGAATGTCAATATCACTCTACATTCAAGGAGATTTTGGCAGTAAAATATGCCATTAAGAAATTTGAGTTCCATCTAATTGGCCATCATTTTAAGGTCATTGTGGATTGTTCTTCATTTCCTAAGATGTTGGAATTCAAAGGAAAGACTCTACCACATCCACAGCTTCTTCGATGGAAAGAATGGTTCAGCAAATATAACTTTGAGGTAGAACACATTAAAGGTGATAACAATCTGATACCAGATTTGCTCAGCAGACTAAATATCTCTTGTGCCATGGAAAACCCTTTCAACTTAAAAGTCCTACCTATGATATATATGTTTGAATCCACCAGTTCAAATCAACAACCTGAGCCACCTGTAACTCCCTTTCTTCTTAAAGGAGTTCCACCAGAAATACCTTTAAACTGTTCAGCAACTCAACTCACAAAGATAGCTTCAACTCAAATCTTTGAATATCAGTCCAAGTTAATCATACTTTATGGGCCTGATTATCTCCAAAACTTTGGAATCCATCCGGACTATCCTTTTGCAACCATATTCAGTTTTCTTAACCAAAGCCTTGACAAAAATTTCTAGTGGCCACAAGAGCTTCTTATATTTCTCTAGTATATGTGTCATCTCTACTGGGTACCTTTTGATTTACAGCCATTCCTTCTAGCTCAGTATCTGAGCAGACTACACACAGGACTTATGTCCAACCCATATATGGTGACATTTTTTAAATGGTTCCAGTCTATTACCGAATAGAGTTCATTCCTTACCAGAGAAGCAGTTACTCAGAATCTGACTCAGCCTCATCAATGTCATTCAGTCATTCCATTACACAGACTGTTTTGGAAGATAAAAAATGAATTTAAAATAGTTCCTAACTTCCAGATGCATCAGACCTATAATTTCTCCATGATTGATTAATTTTTCACTAACACAAAAAATCTATTACTCTGGAGATAATTGTAGAAGAGACTCTTTGAAGTCAACAGAAAAATTCCTATTGAAATCTATCCCAAAGCTCATGAAGATGCTCCATAGGAAACTTATCCAAAAGCTTATATAGTAGGCCTACTTGTAGATAAAAATTATTGGTTATCAACCCAAAGCCCAGAATCAAGTTCTTATAGTTCTCAGCTAGTAAAGAAGTCCAGTCCATGCAGCCCAGGAAAAAGTCCAAGCCTATCAATGATGGATTCTGAAATCTGGCAAGATTCACATGGATGACCACTTGGAGGATATTCTCAAGGATATTTTGACATTGGTGTTAGCAATGATGAGAACAACATGTCATCAAGTTATGAATTTATCATAAAGTGATAAAGACTCTTAAAAGAGACTCTTAGTTATCAAAGTCAAGATTATAGTTGTAATATATCTTACGCTTGTAATATTATTAAGAAATTATCAAAAGTCTTTGGAAAAGACTTAAAAGTCAACATGCCTAAAATAAAGTCTTTGTTAGGTAAAGAAAGTCTAAGTTAGTATATTAAAAGTCTATTGTAGGTATGAAAAGTCTTAAATGTTATTAATGCTTGTGATGTTTATATTTGCAACATCTTTCTCTATATAAAGCAAGATTGCTTCTTTGTAAAAGTAGACAATCCTTAATAGACATTACCTTCCATAAATAAAAATATGTGTTTCTAAACATCTCTTCTTCTCTAAAAGGCTTTCCTTTATAGTCTTATAATAATCATGTCTCTTCTATAAGTCATCAGAGAGTATGCTCTGTGTTTGCCTCGCAAGAGGATCCTACACATCAGAAATCTTATGATAAGAAAATGATCATGTTTAACCAACTTCATTGAGATCATGTATATGAGCATATCCCTCTGTGGTAACTCACAGGGTTCATGAGCATAAAAGGGATAGGCAATGGCTGGAAACCAAGGGAGATGAGTACGACCTGGCTAGTCCATAAGTTGCTCATGAGTTGAGTCTATTACTATAGAGCGTTTATCATAATCATCTATAAGCTGGCGATGTGCTTATATGCCTGGTCTTGGTGGAGCTCTAGCAAAATTGGGCTTAAGTCAAAGATGGAATCACCACTCTGGTAAAATTTGGGACACACTATACATCAACTGGATCCCACGGGGGGATCCCAATAGTTATCCTCAGAGACTGGATCCAAAAACTGGGTATGGGCCTTTGGAATGCCCACTCGACCTTGTGATCGGCCTTCGTTTGTGTTTCATGTATTATTATTTTTAATTATTAAATTATTTCCTTAATAACATGCATATTACAATTGCCTCCGGAAAAGTTTTAATTTTTACAATTAAGTCTAAGTTTGTTAATTAATTCATTTTTTATGCAATTAATTTTATAATATATATCCATCACATGAAACATTCACCCAAAATATCATAAAAAAAATTAAATAAATAAATAAAAGCACATGCAAAAAATGGAGGGAGGAGAAAAGATTACACCCCTTTTGACACATAAATTAAAATTGACTCAAATAAAACACTAGACTCTAAAAATTAACCAAAATAGTAACCCGTAGGCTACTAGCTATATGTGCCTGCACCAATCTTATAATTAATTCACAAAAAAAACCTACAAGAAAATGAAAAGTCAATATACAACAATTAAAGTAAAAATTATGCAATAAACTATACAAAATTAAAAGAATACATACAAAGAACCACAAATTACCATGCCCAAAGGCTATACGAACCACGCAGAGGTGGTGCCTCATCACTAAAGTGCCGCCTCACCACAGTGAGGTGACAATACCCTCACCTCTGGAAGCAAAGGCAGTGCCTCAATAGTGAGATGTCACCTCATCGACCTTTGTTATAGAAACAAATGTCCACAAGCAACACAGGGAATGAATACAATACATAATTATGCTAATGATATACACATACACAAATGACAAATAAATGATAATTTCCTAAATACATGTTATCCCAACACAATAATTAAATTATAGCATGTAAAATCCTCCATTAAAATTCAATATAAACATAGAAATTCAGAAAACTTGAAAAGCAACGAAACGATCAATGTGGCCTAGCCAAATAAGAGGCTTCGCCTCTATTACATTGGGGTGACTAAACTTCGCCTCAACATGAGACGTCACCTCTTTGGGCCTGGACAGAAGCCAAGAGGCTGTTAACATAAACAGAAACTCAACAGTAAAGAACACACAATGAAACACTAATAAATGTGCAGATATTCAACTAGCATGTATAATTATCTTGACACAAGCTCAATTACATGAATTATACAAATAACTAAAGAAAATGAGGATATAAATAAAAGGGGTTAAGAAAACTTCTACTGTTGGAATTTGGATTGGCTCCTTGTCTCAGCCCTCATAAGTGATTCCAGCAACAAGGTAATGAGCTCCCAATAATACAAGCTAATGATTCAGACCCTTCCTCTTCCGTCTGTCCTCTTTTTTATTTCTTTCTCTTTCTGGTTTCCTTTTCTTCCTCTTACCCTCCTCTCTTCTACGTTTTTTTCTTTCTAGTTTTTTTTTTCACGTTAATGGCTTTTTTTAACATTCCCTTGTTAAATGGCTTCCCCCCTTTTTCTCCTTCCCCTTTTCCCCTTTTTATGTTTTTTTATACACCTCCTTCACTTCTGCAGCTGTAACCATAATTTTCTGGTTCTAGAAGATCGTGGTTAATGGCTCCAGAAGTTGGAGAAAGTTGTGCCACTTTGTTTTGGATATTTTAATTTTTTTTACAGACACTACTGAGGTGCCGCCTCAGTGATGAGGCGACCGCCTCAGTGATGAGGAGGCCGCCTCAGTGTACTAAGGTGCCGCCTCAGTGATGAGATGATTATCTTAGTGGTGAGGCAAAACCCATCAGAAGACTTTAATGAGTTTAATTGCCGTGGGTTTGTTAAATGGGTTGGAATCTGAAACTTTACATTGTTTAGGCTCATTTAACTTGGACTTTCATCATTGGACTTTTGTTCTTCGGCCGGGGCCAAACCAAGTATCAACAATTAGTATTTTTTTATTATTATATTATTATATGTTCATATTTATTCAGAATTTTATTATTGGTTGCATTAATCTATAAGCAAATAAATATGTTATAATTATATAATATTGTTATTTGTTACATATTAATATTATTATAGCTTTTATATATATCTATAATACTAATATATAAGGAGTCTATATATAATGGTAATTTACATATATTTTTAACTTTTAAAAGGAGTCTATGTTAAATAGGAAGTAAATAAGGTTTTTTTTTATGAAAAAAATTATGAAATTTAATAAGTCTTTATGGGTGAATACTAAATCATAGAGAGAGGCACTTGTCAAAATTTGAAGTTAAAAATTTTGATGTTCAACATTTAATATATATATATATATAGATTAAGCTTGAACAGAAATGTGTCTATCTTTAGTTTGACTTAATAATATAAGATCTATTTTGGAAGTACGAGTGGGGATTTTTACACTCCACTTGTTTATAAATGTACTCCATATTTGACCTTTTAGTAATTTAAATAATATGACTATCTTTACTCTTAAATGATTCTTTTATTAGCTAATGTAATATTTTAACTTTTTATATGTATTTAATTATCTTATGAATTATTTATTTTTTTAAATGTGTAATATATATTGAGTCTTAAATATATATTTAAATTTTTATAAAATGTAACACCCGCCTTTTAGAATACCTGTTCTATTGTTATGTATTGCATTTTATACATAATAGATAGTGGACTTAATTTAAATTTGGGAATGTACATGAGTTGTAGAGAGGGACCTAATTGTAAGGAAAGTTTAGAGTAGATTGTCACAATGGAAAGTTAGGGGCTATTGTGTATTAGTCCCATTTCATTAAGGGGGAGAGAGAATATTATGGTGATAAATTCCCCTAGTTATCTAGATTATTGTTATTAATATATTTAGTGATAATTATGCATTTATAGTAGAGGAAACATATGGGGGGAAAATGGAGGATGGTGAGTGGTGGAGATTATGTGTGTGTATTTATGTGTATGTATGTGTAGATAATTATTGTAGGAAGAAGAGAGTGATTTCTTGATAGATTTTTGAGAGACTTTGATCTTGCTCAAGTTATCAAACAATTACTTTGGGAAGCTTTAAGAGGTCTTTAATCAATTAGAGTCTCAATTGGTAAGCTTTACATGTTATTGTATTGATTGAAGTTGAGTTTTCTTTGTTGCACAATTTGTACCCTATTTTCTCTATTTTTCAGTCTTAGTATTTTCGTCATAATCTGAGCTATAGAGCTCTAAATCTGGTTTTGTTTAATTCTGTAGAAACTTCAGAGAGTCCTCTATAACTTTCATGCTTTGAGTTTTGAGAGGATGGTTGTATAGGGCCAAGGATGGTTGTATAGGGCCAGACATTTTATTGCTCATTTTATCATTCTGTGTGACCTGATATTGCTATAAATGTCATAATTAATTCTCTACATATACTAATTATGTGATTTCAGTTGAGAATAAATGTAGACTTATATATGTAGAGTCTGTATGAATTTGGTAATAAAAGGATGTGTCTATGATTTTTGAGAGTATCATGAACTTTATGTATTAAACATGTCAGCAGTAGTATATAGGCTGGTTTATGAATTTTTGTATATATTGGTATATGGTGATACCAAACTGAGCATCATTTGATGCTCTGAAAACTTTAAGGAGTCCTCTATAACTCTTATATTTTGATATTGAGCTGAATATACATCTAAGAGGGTCCGACAGAACTCGATATTTTGTTGCTCACTCTAATTATTTGTGTAACCCAGTTTCCATCAAAAATTCATAATATATTTTATATACATCCAAATTGAGTAATTTCAATTGGAAATTAAAATAGACTCATAATCCTAGCTTGTGTAATAAAATGGGAGCTAAAGGATTTATGTGCATAATTTTAGAGCATATCATATTGAGATAATAAATTGCACTAATTAAGTCAAAGTGCATGAATGATGAATTATGTATGTGTTTGATTTATGAATATATGTAGGAGTTGCAAAGGGCAAGAAAAGTTTAATCAACTAGAGAAGCTCTTTTTATTTAAAGTTGGAAAGCACCTGAGGTAAGTAGTTATTAATATAATATATAATTGGTTTCTCTTATATACTAAAGCTATAATGATATATATATGCATTATCTTGGTTAATTGAATAAATGATGTTATTCTTCATACATAGTGGAGTATATGAGTTGTGCCCTTTAGAATTATTAATGACTACTACATTGATGTGAAGGTGCAATATGTGTATGATTGATATAAAATCATAGTGAGAAAAGGAAGTGATCTTTGAATTTTGAATGCTATCCTTCTAGTGTATGAATGAAGAAATAAGATATTCTTATGATAAAGCCTTATATGCAATGAATGAGTTATGATTTATAGGTTGTGTTATGAAATGTTGATGATGGTATGAGTATGCTACAAGTGGATTACTAATTACATACCATATGAGGTTAATATATATGCATTATGAAATGTGTAAATTGGAGGTGGAATGAATATTATGTGTTACCTACTAGGTGATGGGAATATGGAATGTTGCTATTAGAAGTGTGATTAATGTTATATGTGCATTTCAAATGTGGAAATGATGAGATGTATTAATATGTGAGCTCTATATGTAAAATGTGATTATACGTGAGCTCTGTGTGTGATTATGATGAGTCATTACTTAATGTGATTGTTAATTTTGACAACATGATTATGTCGTGTTATAATGTATTATGCCTCATGTGAATGTGAATTTGAAAATAATATGAGGAATATGAGGTATACGTGTGATAGTAGGGCTGAGCTGGGTAGAGAGTCTCAGTAGTGGCCACATAATATATATAAATTATGAGAAATGGGAAAGCTGAGTCGGGCGGACAGCTACCTAAAATAAATATGTGATTGTGAGATCTAAGACTGAGCTAGGCAGAGAGTCTTAGAAAGTGGCCACTTATGTGAAAAATATGAAATTGTGAGGATTAAGCCTAAGTTGGCTATGTGTGAGGAAATCGTGTGACGATGATTCCGGCCGGATAATCAATGTGTATGAATATGTAATGTTGCATTCGTGATTGCAAAATACAATATTGAATTCTAATTTTAATGCAAGATGTGAATGTGATGGTTGATTGTGTATGGATATTTATTTATACATACTCATGTGAATGTATTATCAATTGTTAATAGCTATGGATGATATTGATGTGAAACGGTTATGGATTATTTGGAATATTGTGAGAATGTATTTTCAGGTTAAGGAGACGGGTCGAGATATGGACATGTCTCAGGCCGTGTGATAAGACACAACATGTTTCAAGTGGAGACATGGGCGTGTTTAATGTAGTATTTTTGTCCAGAAAGATACACGAGGAGAGACATGGGCGTGTTCTCGGCCATGTATGCATGTTGAATTTTGGACAGTGATGTACACAGGTTAAAACACAGTCATATTCCAGACCATGTCTCGACTATGGTTTTTATCCAACACGCCCGTGTAGTCCACTTTTAGTTGATTTAATTAATTCTGGTTAATTAGCTCTTAAGAAGTCTTCTTAAATTATATTAGTTGCTACTTATTGAGTTACAAGCTCATTCCTTTGTAATTATTTTTCTTTTTCAGGATAAGCGATAGTTAAGTCGGTGTCGGCATGCGATAGGGATACCGGGTGGGCCAATGACGAGTCCGGTGCATATATAACTAGCATTTTGCTATCATTCATTCTTAATGTTGTTTTCAAATATTTTATTTTGTAATGCTATAAACTCTCATGTTATTGGTGAAACATGTGTTCTATTTATGGAAATATTTGGATTGTACCACATGTGTCAGTGTATTTTGGGAGTATTACATTAAGTGGTATCAGAACAAGCTCCTGGGACATAAGAATATGATGCATTCATGGTATATTATGCATGGATTAAGAGTTGCATATAGTTAATATAAGTCGGGATAGAAGTACATAATGCACCTTGCGCTGGCCCAAATGAGTCATCAGAGTCCAATATGTATACATTATATGAGCTTGAAAAATTTTTCATTTATAACCCTCTATAAGTTGCATACTCTTATATTTTGAGATTTGATCAAATGATGAGAACCATGAGTCAAAGGCAAGTATATAGCACTGTTGATGAGAATCATGAAAATATAAGAGAGCAAGATGTAAAGGTTTTTACAGTTTTAATAATTCCACCATAGCAGAGGATGGTTATAGAATATAAAAATAATTCTAGATTAAATTAATTATACTAATGTAAAGAGAATTAGTTATGCAGTGTTATTATTTGAGTAAGATGCTCTAGGCTGGTGGAAGACAATACTGAGAAGTGAAAATATACTGATGACCATAATTTGGATAGACTTTTCTTTTAAAGCATTTACAAAGAGATACATTTTAGAGGCATATGTAGATAGAATGAAGATTGAATTCTTAGAGTTAAGGCAAAATGATTTACCTGTGGCCGATTGTGAGGCACAATTTGAGAGATTATCAAAGTATGTTTCTAAAAAGGTAACAACTGATGAGTCAAAGTAAAGAAGAATTAAGAAAGGATTGAATTTAGAGATTAGAGAGAGGGAATAATAATCAAACTACCAATTTACAGAAGTTCAGTGGAACCTGCATTGCGTGATGAAAATTCTATAAAAGAAGAGAAAGCTCTAAAAGCTAAAAAGAAAGAAATTACTAGTGGGCTTGCTATTTCAACTCAAACTCAAATCAGTGGTAGTCCATTCTTCACAAGTTCTGATTCTCAACAAAGTAATTTTAGAGGGTGTGAAGTAAATCAGTTTAGCCAATCAATAGGAAGAGCATATAGCAGAGAATTTAGAAGACTTAACAGTCGAAAGGATATCAATAAATTATGAGCAGAGTATTAGCTTAAATATGCAACAATTGGGGTAGAATCTATATAGGAAAATATTATGGTCCCAGACCTAATGTATGCTACTATTGTAGTGAGCTAGGGCATTTCTTCAGAGACTGTCTATTGAAGAAAAATTGTTGAAAGATCTTAGCTAATTGAACAAAGTGGTACAAGAAATAAAATATTCCAAATTAGTAATAAACTAAGTGAAAGTTGAGAGAGTAAGGAAAAGGAGTTGGTATTGCAAAATAAATTGGATCTGATGATCACTCTCAAAAGCATGAAGATACAAATACATTTTATTATATTGCTTATGATACCTTTTGATTTTGAAATTAAATGATCATTTATGTGAGTATATCTTGCGTATACATGACACACTTGCATTATTAAGGACATGGTATATGTGTTTTAATAATTGTTGGAATGTTGTGATAGTGAATTCGGTAATGGAATTTTATTTTAAGATGGAAGGACAAATGATTAATATGCAGACTGCAATAGTCATTGAATTGGGGAGAAGAATAGTATTCTTTCAAGAATAAATTAAGTATGAAACTATTGTATCATTGTAATTTGGTATATATAGAAGGTAGATATGGATATTTTGAGATAGAGAAAGATAGAGCCAGTGATTAAAAGAAAAAGTGTGTATGCTAGTTGATTTCGGCTGTAATTGCATCACCTGTGATTGAGGATGGGTAAGAAGCTTATTTAGATAATATTAAGATTCAACATAATTAATTCAAGGG
>CATIWO010039653.1:0-12468 GCA_949673435.1 Macaranga tanarius
TCTCAATATACCTAATGAAAGAATCAAATCATTAATTAAGCAAAAGAATAAAAACCATAAACATAATCATGAACTGAGATTTTAATTAAAAAGAAATATAAATTCAATACATCTCTAGGCTACTAAGATAACTCTAGCACAAAATAAAACTAAGCTGTCATGATGATGAAAAACATAAAAAAATAATAAACGACTGAAGAAATCATCAATAATAATATAAAGATTAGAAAATAATGAAACTCCCTAATCCTTGATAATGGGCTCCTTGATTTTCTTCTGTCCGCTCCTAAAATTCTTATCCTCTGTCGACTCCTCATATCCTTCTTTTCTACTGATCGATATATATATATATATATGTCTTCAGGATACTAGGGTTAAATTTTTCTTCCTTTTTTGTTATTGATGCGCACAGCCATGCATTACAACGACATGGCCGTGCATGTCTTTAACATAGGCGTGCAATTGGCTCACATGGGCGTGTGGTCTCATTGCATGGCCGTGCTCTTCCTTCTCTTTTTTCATCAAGTGGCATGGGCATGCTATCCACTTGCATGGGCGTGTGGTTTGTTGCATGGGCGTGTGGTTTTGTTGTATGGGCGTACAACTTCCAACTTCGACCACTTTGACTTTGTCTTTTATGACACACCCGTGCAAGACAATCTGCATAGTCGTGTTTCCCTAATACCTACAAAATAAAATAAAAATCAATAAGAAAATATAAAATATAAACCCTAAAATATAAAATCCTAATTTATATTAATTATGCCTAAATATTCATCTAATTAACCTATATTTCCTAATATTTTCTATTATTCAACTCTATTAATTATTATTAAAAATAAGCAATTATTTAACTAAAAATGAACTAAAAACGAAACTAATCATACTTAAAATGAACCTAATTTTTACTAAATAAATGCAATTATCACTCTGTGGACTAAAATGACCACCACTGACCATTTCGTGACAATGCTGCAAAATTGAGCAGGTTTCTTCATCTCTTACACATCTTCTTATCAAACCATCATTGCATAGCTTCTAGAGGTAAGGATCGTCCCATAGATAATACTTGAATCATGAATGAGCTTCTTCCTCTATTGACCATTGAATTCTTCCGGCAACTTCCCATTTGACATAAAGCTAGCTACATCTGCAAACTATGGTGCATTTAAACTTTGGATTGCTAACAACATCTCATCTGGAAATAACTCTTGGATAGGATCTTCCTCCTCATTGTCTTCTTGCTCCAGCTCCAATCTTGAGAGATGATCAGCTACTACATTCTCTGATCCCTTATTGTCTTTAATTTCAATGTCAAGCTCTTGTAAAAGTAGCACCCATCGTATGAGCCTTAGTTTTGAATCCTTCTTGTTCAAAAGGTATTTCAATGTTATATGATTTGTATACACAACAACTTTAGAACTAAGTAAGTATGAATGAAATTTATCAAAAGCAAAAATTACTTCTAGCATCTCCTTCTCGGTTGTGGCATAGTTAAGTTGTGCATCATTCAAGGTTTGGCTTGTATAATAGATGACATGAATTTTATTCTCCTTCCTTTGGCCAAGTACAACTCCTATTGCATGGTCACTTGTGTCACACATTAGTTCGAATGGAAGATTCCAATATGGCGAGACAACTACAGGAGTTGATATCAATGCTTCTTTCAACCTATCAAAAGCCAATTTATAATCGTTAGTAAATTCAAAAGGAGAATCTTTCTCAAGTAATTTACAAAGAGGTTTAGAGATTTTTGAAAAATCCTGGATAAACCGCCGATAGAATCCTGCATGGCCTAGGAAACTCCAAATTCCTTTGACGTTTATTGGGTATTGAAGCTTTTCAATAGTCTTCACTTTTGCTTTGTCCACTTCAACACCTTATGCTGAAATTTTATGCCCAAGGACGATTCCTTCCTCCACCATAAAATGACACTTCTCCCAATTTAGCACCAAATTTGTCTCCTCACATCTTGTAAGAACTTGATCCAAATTCTTCAGACATCCTTCAAATGAGCTTTCATAGATTGGGAAGTCATTCATGAACACATCAATAATTTCTTCTACCAAATCTGAGAATATAGCCATCATGCACTTGTGAAAGGTTGCCGGAGCATTGCACAATTCAAATGGCATTCTTCTATAAGCAAATATGACATAGGGACATGTGAATGTTGTTTTCTCTTGATCTTCTAGAGCAATTGCTATCTAATTATAGCTCGAATAACCATCTAGGAAATAGTAGAAGGTGTGTCCTGCTATCCTCTCCAACATTTAATTAATAAATGGTAGTGGAAAGTGGTCCTTTCTAGTAGCTGAATTCAGCTTCCTGTAGTTAATGCATACTCTCCATCCAGTTACTACTCTTGTAGAGATATGCTTACCTTCTTCATTTTCCACCACAGTTATTCCTCCTTTCTTTGGCACACACTGGATAGGATTTACCCATGAACTATCCGAGATGGGGTAAATAATACCAGTATCTAGTAGCTTGACCACCTCTTTCTTCACCACCTCAGACTCACAAAATCTCGCATGGTTCTCTGACCATTCTGAGGATTTTGAAGAACTTATTGCCTTGGCAGGTCATTCTCTAAGTCCCTTGCGTCTATTTTGCTTGGTGAGTGTTTTGATATGACTGTTTGTCTCGTTTTCTCACGAACTGTCTTTTCTAACTCCAAATCAAGTGGTATCAATTCAAGTCCTTGTTTGCTTGCACTTCGTGTGTGCATCAACCAATACAAATTCCTACAATACACAATTAAAATGAAAAATTAAAAATACTATCTAAATTAAGCAACATAATTTTCTTACAATATCAATCTTTGCTAAATCCCCGGCAACGGTGCCAAAAACTTGATGTGTACTAATCTGCAAGCGTACAGAATCATATCAAGTAGTAAATAAAGATATCATCCCTCAGAGATTTGAAGTTGAACACTGTAATACTCACAATGTTTGATTGTTTAGACAATGAAATAGAGTTTGAAATTTCAAAGAAACTAAATTAAGAAAAGTAAAAACACAAATTTAATGCAAATTTTAAAAGCTAGGGTTCCTTATTCTCAATTGGCCATTTCAAAGGATTGATTACACAACTAGGTTTATACTAGTTTTAATTCATTTTGAAAGGGTCTTAGAAACTATAGATTTTCCTCTCAGATAAACCTATAATTAATTGAAGATTAATCAACATTAAGTTAACCGGCTCTCACCAACCTAATGCCTTTTAATTATAATTTTAAATACAACCTTTAATCAATATTGATTCACTTAATTGTCTCTCAACTAACTAAGAAACCAATAGGTCATTGTCATTTCCTATAGAACCTATCTCTCGATTAAGCCTATAGTGTTGATTTAATTCTAGGTTGATCAGTCCTGAAATGACATTGAGTTCAACAACAACCAATGAATTAAATCTAATAACCTAATATAATCACAATAAGCACATGGTCAATTTAGAATAGGAACCCTAGAAAAGATCTAGTTACTCATGTTAAAGAGAAAAGAAAACAAACAAGAAATGAAAATAATTCTGAACATTATAATAAATAAAAGAGAGTGATAAAAGAAAAACCCCTTTCTCAATGATGTCAAAAAGCCTTGCTCTTCTAACTTCAAGCCAAGTATCACCTCTACTATGAACTAAACAAATAAAAATGTATTCTGAAAATAGAAACTTAAATAAAAACATAAACTAGAGTAGAATCCAAAAAATAAGAACAACCCTAATTCAGGAACAATCCTTAAATGAACATGAAAGGGTTCTATTTATAGACCTAAAGACCTAGTGAAAAAGGTAATCTAAACCCTCTCAAACTCTATCTAATTAAAGGATAAAAGATAAATCCCTTTCTATCTAATCTTTAGCTTAAAATTATCATTTCGTGGGCTGTCACATAAGTCAGGCATGGGTGCGCAAGAAATAACTTATGGCTGGTCTCTGTGTCTGGCATGGCCGTGCTCGATGTTGGCATGGCCGTGCCACTCTGTAACTTGGCAAAAATGAGTCTCAGGCACGGCCATGCAATAAACAAGCACGGCCATGCTCATCCCCAATGTAGATAACTCCTTATCTTGAGCCTTTAGCCTATCCAAACTTCAAGGATTGATCCAATCTTCATCCCAATACATCCTACAAAACAAAATACAAAAGAAATTATCTAAAAACAACTAAATCCTACAAATTAAGACAAAATAATCAAAATAAACTAAATTAACTAAAAAACTAACTAACAATGCAACTACTAAGTCTAAGATGCAATAAAATAGAGTGCTTAAAACTAGTATTTTTCACACTCATCAAGCATATTTACAAGAGGAATTGGAAGGGTAGATAATCGAAGGAATGTTGCTAGAGGTAGATTTGCAAGTGGAATGTCAACACCAGTGTGCAATAGGTATGGTAGATTGTATTCCGGGGAATGTTAGGGTTCAAGACCTAGTGTATGCTACCATTGCAACTAACCGGGTCACTTTATGAGGGAATGCCCATTGAGGATAGGTGTTGGAGGATCCCAAATGACAATACAGAGAAGTGCTGGAGAAAATTTTCCATAAGCAAGTAGAGGTAGAGGTCATGGAAGAGGAAGTGGAGCGAGTACCTCAATATTGACCAAATCCATTGGTCCGAACCCGAGTCAAGTTAGAGTGTATACTATAACCAGACAAGAAGCTCATAATGCATCGGATATAGTTATGGGTACCTATACTATCTTTGGACTTAATGCATTTGTGTTAATAGATCCTAGATCCATATGCTCTTTTATATCAGATGAATTTGCATTAAGAGTTCATAGTACTATTGAATCATTAGAGCATGATATTTGTATGTCTATGCTGGCCAGGGGTGTAGTAGTTATGAATAAGGTAGTTAGAGTATGCCTTATAGTAATCGATTATATGACTTTGCATGCAGATTTAGTAGTCATCAAGTTAGAAGAGCTTAATATAATTTTGGGGATGGATTGGTTGTCTAGATACCATACCATTGTTAATTGTTATACAAAGGAAGTGGTGATGGAGATTCCGGGATAAAGAAAAATGGTGTTAGTGGAAGAGAGAAAGACTATTCCTACTTGTCTTATTTCAGCTACCGTAGCTTTTCAACTAATTAGAAATAGGTATGAAGCATATTTGGCTAGCATCATTGACACGACAAAGGTTAGTTCGGGAATGATAGCTATACCAATTGTTAGAGATTTTCTGAATGTATTTATAAATGACTTGCCGGGTTTTCCACCACATCGAGAAGTGGACTTTGAGATTGACACCATATCGGGGGTGGCACCGATATCCTTTGCTCTATACAGAGTGGCACCTTTAAAATTGAAAGAATTAAAAAAGCAGTTGGAAGAATTATTAGAAAAAGGGTTTGTTAGGCTAAGCATTTCACCATGGGGAGCACCAGTATTATTTATGAGAAAGAAAGATGGAAGCATGAGATAGTATATCAACTACAAGCAATTGAATAGGATTACAGTGAAGAACAAATATTCGTTGCCTAGAATTGATGACTTGCTTGATCAGTTGAAGGATACTTCGGTAATTTTAAATATTAATTTGAGATCCGGCTATTGGCAACTTAGACTAGCAGAGCCTTCTATTCCAAAGATAGCATTTAGAACCCGATATGGGCACTTTGAGTTTTTAGTTATGCCATTTGGGTTAATAAATGCACCGACAGCCTTTATGTCCTTGATGAATAAGACTTTTCAGTGGTATCTGGATCAATTTTTTATTGTGTTTATAGATGATATACTCATTTATTCATCAAGTTGAGAGAAGCATGAGAAGCATCTTCAGATAATTTTACAAATACTTCGGGAGAAGAAATTTATGCTAAATTCAGTAAGTGTGAGTTCTAGATGGAGGAGATTGCCTTCCTTAGCCATATTATGTCTAAAGAAATAGTGCAACCGGATCCGTCTAAGATTAAAGCTATCTTGGAGTGGCAAGCACTTAGAAGTGTAACAAAAATTTAAAGTTTCTTGGCTTTAACTAGTTATTACAGAAGATTTGTGAGAGATTTTTCAGTTATTGCTAAACCACTGACGACTTTATTAAAGAAAAACACTTCCTATCAATGGAATCAAGCATATCAACGAAGCTTTAAAAAGTTAAAAAAACCCTTACCATGGCTCCTATGTTAGCATTACCAACTGGTAATAGAGGCTTTGTGGTTTATACTGGTGCTTCAGGACAATGATTGGGTTATGTACTTATGTAAAATGGAATGGTGATAGCCTATGCATCTCGAAAATTGCGGCCTCATGAAATGAACTATCTGACACATGATTTAGAGTTAGCTGCCATTGTTCATGCCTTGAAGACTTAGAGACATTACTTGTATGGAGAGACCTTCTTTATCTTCACCCACCATAAAAGCTTGAAGTATATTCCTACTTAAAAGGAATTAAATTTGATTCAACGAAGATGGATGAAATTATTGAAGGATTATGATTGCACCATCGAATATCATCCGGGAAAGGCATGTCGTAGTGGATGCTTTGAGCAGAAAAAATGGAGAGTGCACTGCTGGATTGATTTATCATGATGTAAGTAATTTAGTGGCTCTAAGGGCAATGAATGTCTCATTTGATGTTGAAGTAGACCACTTAATGGCGGTGTTACAAATTAAACCAACATTGGAGGATCAAATATGAGATGTTCAAATGGAACATGCCTACTTGAAGAGGATGAAGGATAAGGTAGAAGCAGGACTCGATACATAATTTACCCTGAGGGAGGATGGTATGTTGATGATTGGGAAGCGAGTGTGAGTTCTGGATAGCGATGAATTAAGGAAGCAAATAATGAATGAAGCACATACCGCTCCATACGCGATGCATCCAGGTAGTATAAAATTGTATCAAGATTTGAAGCCATTTTATTGGTGGCCAGCGATGAAAAGAGATATATCCGAGTATGTTGCAAGATGTTTGACTTGTTAACAAGTAAAGGTCGAACATCAAGCTCTGGCGGGAAAGCTGCATCCTTTGGCAATACTAGAATGGAAGTGGCAAAATATTACTAAAGATTTTATGATTGGACTGCCTCGTACTTTTTGGAAGCATGATGTGATGTGGGTGATAGTAGATCGGTTGACCAAGTCGGCTCATTTCTTGCCGATACAAACAAGCGATTCCTTAGACAAGTTAGCTTCTTTATACATTACAGAGATTGTGATGCTATATGGAGTTCCTTTGTCTATTATGTCCGACAGGGATCTGAGATTTACTTCCCATTTTTAGGAGAGTTTATAAAAAGCTTTGGGGATAAAGTTACATTTCTCTACTGCTTTTTATCTACAAATGAATGGTCAGTCAGAAAGGACCATCTAGACACTTGAAGATATGATGAGAGCTTGTACCTTAGAGTTTAAAGGCAATTGAAATGATCACCTATCATTGTTAGAATTTGCCTATAACAACGGATATCATTTTAGCATCGGAATGGCACCTTATGAAGCCTTGTATGGGAGAAAGTGTAGAAGCCTAATATGTTAGGATGTTGAAGGCTTAAGGCAACTTGAAGGTCCGGATTTGGTACAAGAAATAGTAGATAAAATTCAAGTGGTTAAGAAATGTCTAAAAGCGGGCCAAGATCGTCAGAAAAGCTATGCGGATCGACACCATTGGGAGATGGATTATCAAGTTAATGAAAGAGTTTTCTTGAAAGTATCTCCATGGAAAGGAATTTTAAAATTTGGGAAAAAAGAAAAGTTGAGTCCAAGATACATGGGACCACATAAAATTTTAGAGAAGGTGGGACTATTAGCGTATAAATTGGCTTTGCCAAGAGAATTATCTTCTATACATGATGTATTCTATATATCTATATTGAGGTGGTATAGATCAGATCCAAGTCATGTGATACAAGAGCCCGAGATAGAGATATTTGAGAGATTGACGTATGTAGAAGAACCGATGGAGATTCTAGATTAAAAGGTGAAGAAGTTGAGGAATAAGAAGATCCAAATAGTGAAGGTGAAATGGAGTTATCATTCACCTAGAGAAGCAACTTGGGAGGTAGAGGAGTAAATGAGACAGAAGTTTCCATATTTGTTTCTAGGAAGTGATAAGTTGTGAAATTTCGGGAAAAAATTTTTATTAGGAGGGGAGAACTGTAACACCCTCAATTTTTGAATGCACTGTTCATGCATTATGTATTCATAATATATAAAGTCCCATTGCGGTATATAGTAATTAGTATGTTGGTAGAGAGGGACTTAATTGCAAAGACAATTGGGAGTAAATTGTCAATTGGAAAGTTATGGGGCATAGTGTAATAAGTCCATTTCATTAAGGGGCTTAGATGTTATTTTGGTGGTATTTATTATTATATTGAGTATTATTATATTTGTTGTATTGTTGATAAATTAGCATTTATTATTATTTATTGGGCATTTAATATTATTAGACTTTGGGCTGTAGTTTGTTGGCTTTTGATTGGTTGAAGTTTATATGTATATTATGTGTGTATGGTTTGAGTGGATTGAGTAGAGATTTTGAGAAAAGAAGAGAGTGAGCTTTGATTGATTTTTGGAGAGGTTTTGATCTTGCTTTAGCTATCAATTAGGAGGCATTAGGAAGTTCAATATCCATTGAAGCATCATTTTGGTAAGCTTTAATTATATGCTGATTGGTTTGATTGAGTTGTGTTTGTTGTAAATTTCAGATTTTACCTCTCTATTATTCAGTCTCCTTGTTGGTGCCATTTCTCGAGTTTTATAACTCTGATTGGTGTAAGGTTGGACTCTATGAAAACTTGAGAGAGTCCTTTACATTTTCTATGTTTTGGGTTTGATCTGATTTTGTTCTTTTAAGGGGTCAGTAGGGCCGGATATTTTCTTACTCCTGTGAGTGCCGTGTTTTGGCCGGTTGGATTGTAAAATCCATAATTAATTCCACACATATCTTAATTGAGTGATTCTAATTGAAATTTTTTATAAACACACAAACTTAGTTGTGGTAGCAATTTTGGGGTTATTAGACTTGTGTGTGTGTGTTTAGGTCTTGTTGAACTTTGAGCAATTTGTGCACTTTATGAGGTTAGGGTGATATTCAATGTTTTCTTGTTAAAATGATATATATAAAATTGTGTAGGGATTGATAAGGGGAAGGAAAACACTCATCATTAAAGGAAAGACTCATTTTGGAGTGGAAGCATTTGGGGGTAAGTACTATGAATACATGTTGTATACATATGCTAATCTCTTATGTGTATTGCTGTGTATTCCTTTGATGGAATTGAATGCATATTTGGATTGGTGAATATAATATGGAACTCATTCCACCTTTTGTGTATTGAAATTATGATGAGGATATGGTTAAATGATGGAATTGTAATGAATGGTTGTTATAATAGCTTGTTGAGATGTAATGGATGGAATTTTATTGTGTTATGTTGATTGTGTGATATTTCACTTGAAGGTGAAATATATGAGAAAAGTGAGGAAATTATGCGATGGGCAAGTTAAGACGGGCGTATAGCTACCCAAGTGAGACTAAGCCGGGCGGATAGTCTCACTAATGGCCATTTGAGTGATAATAAAATATTGTATGTGTTGGGCAAGCTGAGCCAGGAGTATAGCTACCCATGTGAGAAGTGAGACTGAGCCGGGTGGATAGTCTCACTTAATGGACATTTGAATGTTATTGAAATATATGAGGAATATAGCCATGAGGTTAAGTGTGAGGTAATATATAAGGAAAGGTCCATCCGGATACTAACTTGCATAATTATGCATTTTGCATTGTGATTAGACTTATGTGTGGAATATGGATTAAATATGAGGATTGTGATTGTAGATTGGTTAAATGGTATGCTTTAACGTATTGGAGGCACCAACATGTTATTTTTGATGCTTGGATATCTTATTGTGATGTTTTGAATGTTATTCAGGTTGTTAGACGGCCATATGGTGTTGAAATATGGCCGTGCATATGTAGGATTTAAATTCAGGAATTTTTGCATGGCCATGCCACTTTTACACATGACCATACAGGTGGGTTTGCACGCCCATGCACCATTTTGGTATGGCCATACACATCCAGAGAGTAAAATCACCCAATTAGGCACACCCATGTGCCTTTTTGGCACGGCCATGCATGCCTAGAGGTGAAAAATCAAGCCTCAGGCACGACCATGTGTATTTCTTGCACGACCATCGCAGCTTAAATATAGAATTATTGTATTTTGACCATAACTCGAGTTATAGAGCTCTAAATGAAGTGTGGTTTGATGCTAGAGAAACTTTAAGGAGTCCTCTATAACTTTAATGTTTTGAGTTGGAGTTAAATCTATTTTTAAGATTCTCTTTTAGAGCTTGACATTTTATTACTCACTTACCTCTTTTTAATTTGGACTTCCGTATGCACTCGATGTAATGCTATGGTATTGTAACTTCATAATCATTGTTATATTGCTTTATATAAATGATTATGTGCTTCTCTAAGGAAATTTGTACGTGATTTTGGTGTATGTGTGCAACTGTATTCATAGTTGCCTATTGAGTTGCAAGCTCACCCCTTTGCTATTGAATCTTTTTAGGTCTTGATTAGATTAAGGGCTTGAAGCTTGCGTCTGAGTCTTTAGGTGGGCTGAAGCGAGCTATGGTGTACCAAACCTTCATCCTGCATATCATATGGCATTTTTGTGTATCAGATAGTTTTTGTATTATGTGTGTAATTATGAACAAGCATGTATATAAAACTTGACATGTATGTACATATGAGATTTTGGTATATAAAAGTATCTTTTATTGAGAATTTTTATTATGCCTTATGTGAGATGTTTGATTTTGCTACGTGTGTGTGTGTGTGAGTAGCCACATGTTTGTTTATGTTTTTAGGGTATCACATTTAGTGGTATCAGAGTGGGAATTAGATTCCCTTGGGATAGGATAACATGTGCATTCATAGCATATTATTGCATAAGTCTTAGGTGACCAATAGTGATAGTGTGTTGCATATGTCAGGATGGAAGGACTCCAAGCTCCACATATCGGCCCAGAAGAGTCGTCAGAGTCTATGCATAGTCAACCACAAATGCATTCTATAGGTGCACCTGCATAAGTACAACCTCAACCCCCTCTTGCACAAGTTGCATATCCTCCTTTTATGCAGGAATTTATTCAGATTATGAGGGAGGTGACCCAAAAACCAGCAGATAGTGCACTGAATGATCATTATAAGAAAATTAGAAAGCAAGGTGCGAAGGTGTATGCGGGAACCACCGATCCAATGGTGGTAGAAGAGTGGTTAAGAAACACAGAGAGGGTGTTGAATCGAATCGAATGTACAACAGAGAGGAAATTGAGCTACATTGTTATTTTAACAAGATGCGTTAGACTGGTGGAAGACACTACTTAAAACTAGAAATGTACTAAAGACATTGACATGGGCTGATTTCTTGAAGAAATTCACTGACAAATACATGTCAGTTATTTATAAAGCTAGAAAGAAATTGGAGTATCTCAATTTAAAGCAAGATGAATTATCAGTCACTGAATATGAGGTTCAGTTTGTCAGCCTCTCCAAATACGCTCTTGAAGAAGTGGCAACTGATGAGCTAAAGAGAGATAAATTTAAAAGAGGTTTGAATCTCGAACTCCGGGAACGAACAACAATTAAACTTCCCACCTATAGAGATCTATTAGAGTCCGCCCTTAGAATGGAGGAAACCATATTGGAGAGGAATGCATTAGAGGCTAAAAGAAGAAGAGTTATTAGTGCATTTACCACTTCAGCAAAAACTAGCAGTGGATCATCTTTTTGGGGTACTGGGTTTCAAAGGGGACGCTTTAGAGGATGTGGGTCAAGTCGACCTAGACAATCCTCGGGGAGCACATTTACAAGAGGAAGTGGAAGGGTAGATAATTGAAGGAATGTTGCTAGAGGTAGATTTGCAAGCAGAATGTCAACTCTAATGTGCAATAGGTGTGGTAGATTGCATTTCAGGGAATGTTGGGGTTCAAGACCTAGTGTATACTACCATTGCAACCAACCAGGTCACTTCATGACGGAATGCCAATTGAGGATAGGTGTTGGAGGATCCCTAATGACAATACAGAGAAGTGCTGGAGAAAAGTTTCTACAAGCAAGTAGAGGTAGAGGTCATGGAAGAGGAAGTGGAGCGAGTACCTCAACACCGACCGAATCCATTGGTCAGAACCCAAGTCAAGCTAGAGTGTATGCTATATCCAGACAAGAAGCTCATAATGCATCGGATGTAGTGATGGGTACCTATACTATCTTTGGACTTGATGCATTTATATTAATAGATCCTAGATCCACAGGCTTTTTTATATCAGATGAATTTGCATTAAGAGTTCATAGTACTACTGAATCATTAGAGTATGATATTTGTGTGTTTATGCTGGCTGGGGGTGTAGTAGTTGTGAATAGGGTAGTTAAAGCATGCCTTATAGTAATCGATTATATGAGTTTGCATGCAGATTTAG
>CATIWO010039693.1:0-14033 GCA_949673435.1 Macaranga tanarius
TAACTTTTTAAAAATTATATATTTATTTTAAATGTATTACACCGTATAGATTTTTATACCAGTTTTATTTTTATTAACCAAATATAAAATAAGATATTATTTTTGTGTTAATGTATGGTACATTCAAAATGAAAAATAGACAAAATTTTCTCTTAATTTGATTATCTATTTAATAATTAAAACTCAAATTTTACCAGTCAACAGATTTATCATATTATTATTCATGAAATTTTTAAAAAGTAGTAGCAAATAAATTGATCTTAAGATTTAGATTTGACATTACTATCAAAAAACGAAGGGATTTAGATTTGACATTATAAACTAACAAATATAATGCATTTAGGTCCAATCTTCATATGTTTCCATCAGCATAAAACATTTTAATGTTCTTGATTACATCTACATTGCATCGAATTTTGCTTTGCCTCCTTGAATGGCGAAGCGGTGAAATGAAGGTATATATATGCAGCGAACTGAAGGAAACGCGACTCATGGCTGTATAGTGTATACACCCTTCAACGCAAAACAAAATCCATCATTAATTACTTTTCTAATGTGAAAAGTAATAATAATCACGCATTAATAGCCTTAAGTTTAGATTTCATTTAATTTTATATACTCAATAAGTCTAGAATCCATTTAATTTATATTTTAAAAAAATCTTCCATTCAATAAAAATTAAAAATATATAACATATAATATATCTCCTAAAAATATATAATATAAACAATATACAATCACTAAATATTGAAATAAACTCTTAATTTAAACGTGAAACCTTTCATTATTATTTTTTAATCGCATTAACAGAGTTTATTTTGATTTGTAATTTGGCGACCCGTTCCATAATATTTATGCTACACTAAATAATTAATCTAAAAAACACTTGAAAATTTATTACTAATTTATAAAATTCTTTATGCTAAATTATTTAAATTTTAATAAAAATTTACTTAATTTATTAAAAATTATTTTAAAAAATGTAGTATGCAGATGGCGGGTAGTAATAACATTCTAATCCATAATTTTCTAATGTATAGATGGAGGTGATTAAATTATGGCAGAAATCATTATTTCTCCATCTTAAATAAAACATCAAGTCACCATCATTATTGTTCTTTAATTAAAACTTCCAATTATGAAGTCTATTGATGAGTCAGCAATTTAGTGCAATCTAATTAAAGAACAACATTTAAAAATATATATATATATTTATAAACAACTAAAATAATTAGTTTCAGTTGGTTAATTATATACATTTAAAATATATATTTTGAATCACTTCTGATCCTCAATTAGAGGAAGATTAATTTATTATCATTCTGGAAAAACAAGGGATGCACTAATCCTTGTCTGAGGCTTACTGTGTTCTTCTGATGGCAATTTGCTGGTAAAATAATAGGAAAAGGTTGCAGTTTAATTTGGAGAACATGATATAAATAAACAAAGTACTATTGAATAATTTGAATCTAGACATTTTTTTTTGGTGAGTCCAAAAGGAACAAATTGGATATATATTCCACATGTTGGGTAGAATATATTATTAGCTATCTAGCTATATGTCATAATTCAATTATATTCAGTGATCTTCCTAGTCATACCAAATTAACCTAAAACCAAATGAATTATTAATTTTCTCTCTTTGGAAAGCAGATACCTTGATTCTTCAAGAATCTTCAATTTCAATCAACATTAATATTAACTTTAGAAAATATCATATGAAGAATATTTTAGAATAGTGATATATTCTTTTGTATATATGAAAAAAATTCGATTTAACTAAAATAGTTTAAATGCGTAATAGTTATATGTATTTACTTTTTTGTTTGTAATTATAATGTTTGCTGGAATTTGATATTCTAAAATAAAAAAAAGTAATGCTTAAAACTAGAAAATTAATCTGTAAAGTAATATTTTAGTTTTGGGTAACTGAGTTGATTTTTTTTTTTTTTTTTTTTTTCTTAAATTGTGTTAAGGATGCTGGGTCCATCTGCATCACCAATCACTATTAAACAGTCAAGACACAAATATTAAAGAAATATGATAAGGGGTCCTTTGTAGTAGGTGGAGCATGATGTGCATTTTATATAATGGTTTCACAGGATTTCATGAAAAATTAAAAAAATCCATAAATTTTAACAAAATTTTGTTTGTCTAGTTGAGCAAAATTTTATTTGTTAAAAATTTATCATTATGTAAATTTTTTACAAAATAAAAAATGTTCACCAACTCTCATGCAAATTTTCAATAATTAAAAATAGAACTTAATTTTTAACTTCATAAATTTCAATAGAAAAAATAAAAACATTAGCTTAAAACGTTTAGGTTGATATGTCAATGTCATAATCTAGTCACCATGATATTTACACTTAACAAGACATATTTTTTCTAACTCTTTTTTTTTTTGTCTAAATAAAATTAAAAATAATTAAGAGTTCTAAAAATGATTGAATACAATAAATTTTTTATTTTATTAATGAAAATAATATATATTTAGATAATTATTTTTAGCATATTTATATCTAATTAATTTAATTGATAAAATATGATAAATCACAATAAAAATTTTTCCTATTAAAAAGAGAGAGCTTCGACAGCCTCTACAGCCTTTGTGTCCCTGTTCATCGTCTTCTATCATTTGTGTCCGGTTTTGGTGGTTTTTTGGCCATTCCAAACCACTTCTTTCTTTCCCGTGTTTAAGACATCTAGCTAACTCTATCTTAGATTCCTTTTTCAAAATAGAGTTTTTTTTATTTCTTTTTCTGTTAGTGGTTTTTATTTTTTTAATGAAAATAATATATATTTAGATAATTATTTTTAGCATATTTATATCTAATTAATTTAATTGATAAAATATGATAAATCACAATAAAAATTTTTCCTATTAAAAAGAGAGAGAGCTTCTACAGCCTCTACAGCCTTTGTGTCCCTGTTCATCGTCTTCTACCATTTGTGTCCGGTTTTGGTGGTTTTTTGGCTATTCCAAACCACTTCTTTCTTTCCCGTGTTTAAGACATCTAGCTAACTCTATCTTGGATTCCTTTTTCAAAATAGAGTTTTTTTATTTCTTTTTATGTTAGTGGTTTTTATTTTTTTTTTTGTGCAGTTTTTCCTTTCTCCTGGCTGTGATGTTCTTGATCGGGATCAAGCACCCACACGGTTCATCACCTCTCCAGCAACAGCAGAGCAGCTGCATCAATGGATATGATTTTTGTGTAGGTGGTTTTCATGCGCACATCTGGCCATGGATGCATCTCTTCTTGCGGCAGCCATGGAAGCAAGCAACAGTTGCACAACTCCCAGATCTTACTCGGGGTAGAAAATTTCGTAGCAGTAGAAGGGCTGTTTGTCTTGGTTTGTTGTTTGTTTTTATTTTTTTGTTCTCTAGTTAGGTCTAACTAGTAAAGTCTTATTTCACTCATAGTCATGAATATCTTGACTATATGTGGTCCCATTCTGAGATCTCTATGATGATTGAGATTTGTTCAGTTGTATGTTGTAAGGCTTCTTTTTAATGAATGAAATATTCATGACAAAAAAAAAATAAAAAATTTTCTTTAAAGAAAATACTACTAAAGAGGATGAAACGTAAAGGGCCAACGGCCATTAAGAGAAGTGATAAAGTGAGATTAATACAAAGAGAATCTTAACAAAAGTAATTAAGGAATAAATGACGTATAAATTATTCTTTAAATGATAAATCTCAAGATTCACTCCCACGCCCATGGTTTTTGCTCCTGCACATGGTTTAGCTCTTTTGGTCCGACCCGTTTCTTATTATTTGTCCACTTTCATTATTCATAAGTTTTTGTTAATGTTTTGAATCATTGGATTAAAAAGCTAATCATAAAATATTATATATATTCGATTTAGTGGTTAAGGAAATACTAAAAAATATTATTTGAAATTTTTCAGAATCAAGATCAAACTCTTAACTTATTTGATGTTTCGAAGAGAATTATACTGTTAACTTATTTAATTTTCAGCTTCAAAATTGTGATAATATAAATAATTCTTTTCGATTAATTATTTTGATGAGAAAAATTATAAATATTGTCTTTAAATAAATTCAATTTGCTAATAATTTAAGTGACTCACAAATTTTCTACAACTTTTTGCACTAACATGTGCCACTAAAACACATTCAAAGGGGATCATTATATATGTTTGATTTGAAGATATTTCTGATGAAAAGTTGAGAACCTTAATCATATGAATCATTTTTAATTTTGATTGGGAAGCAAATCAATCAATAAGTAGACATAAATCAAGGTATTGCTAGCCACCACTGCACGATTATAATCACAGACCACAGTCTCTTTGATCAAAAGATGTGACTTAAACATCAACACAGCTTTGGGTCTTCTTTTAGGATAAGGCAGTGCCAAAGCCCAACCACAAATTTTTTATATTCTTTTATTTATTAAAATATCAATGAGAGTGATTTGGTGGTGATTCTTCCCCAAAGTAATGAGGTGTAAATTTGGGATATCGTTATTGATTGATGTATAAAATTAACTTTATTTGATTTTAAAAGGTTATATTTTATTATATATTCAATTGATATTTAAATTATATAATTTTTCTATTAATTAAAAATATCAGCGAATTAAAATATATAATGAACTGTCAATAATAATAAATAAAAACTCAAATTAAAAATATAAAACTTTTGATGTTTCTATAATTATAATGTAAGCAGATATGAATAAATTTATCACGCAATAATATATATTTTAATTTAAAATGTACTACTTTTCTGCTATGAAGTTAAAATAAATTAAAGATTTAATTAAAAGAAAATAGGGGAAATCAAAGAAAGAATTATAGGTGGTGCATTTGTGGGGTTTAGTGATGAGAACCAAAACAAAAGAAATGTGAATTTCATTGAATATGAAATAAAGATTATGCCAAAGAGCTCAAAGAAAAAAAGACAGAGCACAAGGATCCTCGCAATGAGCAATGATAAAGACTAGTGCAAAACACCAATTTTATTAAGGCAATGACAGCCACAACTTATCTTTTGCATCCTCCATTGACCTTGGGGCAGGGATCCTCCAAATTGAAAACAAGGTGCTGCCAAAGGTGGAATGTTTATATACCAATACATATATGCCCAGTGGCCTATTCCAATTATTTATTTTTTTCTTTCTGGAGATTCATCTATTTTATATAAGCTTTTGGGTCCTCTCCAACAATTATCAATTGAATATGGTTCAAGTTGCTTGAAAATCCCCAATATCTACCAACACGCATCTAATCTAATGGGAGAAAAAAAAAAAAAAAACTAATTGCTATATTAGTATAGTGGTTCAAATGAGCTATTTTATAAGTTTTAATATTAAAACTTAAATCCGATTAATTGTAAAATTTTTATTTGGCACTATTGTAAAAAAGAAAAAAAATATTAATTAACTTTATGGTTGAGACTTTTACTTCGGAAGTTTTGAATAAAGGGATTATATATAAACATATATATAGCTTCCTTTTTATTATTATTATTTGAGCATTATTGGATCAGGGAAAGACAATGGTGATGAATTTTTTTATTAATTGGAGATTAAAGAAGTCAAGATTTGTAGCCTATCCCTTACAATGTACTCATCATAAAGGCAATAAATTTCACAACATATTTTTTTGAATGGACTTTTTATTATTACCTTATGTTTTTGATTTATCAGAACTTTGCACAACTATCTTTGAAGTGAATTAATTACTATATGGGGGATCAATTTGCTAATTTCTTGTTGTATAATTAAGTAATTGACCATTAGAAATAATGTTTAATACGCGAAAGACACTGAATATTAAAGAATTTGGTATTCCATGTTGGTGTAGTGACATCTTATAGAGTCAGCAGGCTAGCAAATGTGAAGCAGTACTCTAACCACACGAAACAAAGATTCTTTTTAATAGATTCATTGCACTCATATATACAATTTTTCTGAAGATTCAATTTATATAATATGGTTTTTAGGTGATACAAGATAAGTGAAAGGTTAGCCAATCCTATTAATCTATTGGTTCCTATATTTATATAAAGAAACCATTGCTTTCTCTAATTAACAAATGTTAAAAAGAAGCAATTAAGTGCTAATTGCATCACAACTTCTCCATAATTAATATAATCAAAAGCAAAAAAGATGGTGAAAGAATGAGTAAACAAAGCCAATTAGAGCTGACAACAAACGTACTCTTCTTTATGTCTTTGGAGATTAATGTCTGTGATCTTTAAAATTTTCTAATTTTTGCCGTCATCCCTTGAGGCAAACTATAAAATATGAACTCCTGAAACACAAACTTATTCATTTTATTTTAGTAATTTAATTAATTAATGATGATGAATTGAGACAAAGCTTAAGAAATTTATCATATGTTAATGTGAAATTGACGACTATATAAAGAGGGTTCATGCGTATATTCGAATTGAGATTATAGAAATAATCTCCTCACTTAGGTTATAGAAATAGTCTCTTCCCGCCCTCCAATTAAAGCTTAATTACCGATATATTGACATATAGATTTAGACCATCAATCTTTTTTTTTTTATATAAATTTCAACTTTGCATAAATAGACTTACAAGCTTGATTTTAGCTTTGCTCTTACATGTTTATAGTGCAAATATTTTTTTCTCTCGACTTATTTATTCTTGTTTGCATTGCAAAACATAATCTAATGAGATTTAATGTATTTTCATGTTTGTATATCTACAAAATTTGTGTTATAAATATATTTCATCCTCTTGATTTCTTTATTATTGTTCGCATCGCATTCTATAATCTCGTGCCAAAATCACCATATTTTCATGTACATGTATCCATAAAATTTCTGTTATGATTATAGCTCACAGTGGTTCTAGAAGAAACATGCATATGTTAGTGTTCATCAACAAATCTTTCATTTTATTTATATTTTACTTGCACTTTTTTTTTTTTTTGTCTGAATTATTAGTATTCAGTATCTATTGAACTCTAACTAATCAAGTTCGATCTTGGAAATACTATAAAGGTGATAAAAGTCTCTCAACAACTATTTAACGTGATTATGTTCACTAGAACTCGAATTTAAAATCTTAAGTTAAACGATAACAGTTAATCTCAACGGTTATTGGTATTTTAGTTGTACTTAAATATGTTATATATATACGTAAATATATACCTAAAGAGTTATCATTTTTAGTGAAAATTTTAGTGTATATAAAATTTTCACCTACATATATCTATAAAATTTTGTGTTATAAATATATTATCATATCCTCTTGATTTCTTTATTATTTTTTGTTTTGTATTATATAATCTCATGCGAAAGTCACCATATTTTCATGTACATAGATATATCCATAAAGTTTGTGGAGCTAAAGAAACATGCATATTTTACAGTTCATCAACAAATTTTTCATTTTATTTACATTTTACTTGCACTTATGTATATACCTAAAGGGTTGTCATTTTAAGTGTTTTTGGCTTTTATACTAATAATTTTTAATTACTTTTATATTTTTGCCATATTTAAATTCTAATTTTTCTTGATGTTTATTTTTTATTTTATTTAACTGAGATAATGGAGAGAATTAAAAATTTAAATAAAAATATTTATTTGTTAAGAGCAAGTTTTTTGTGGGTATACTGTTGAGACAGTATGATACAAGTAGTAAGATAGTAGAGAATTGTAATTTACAATTGAAGTAAACTTATCAGAAGAGAACTTTTATCTATAACTAGTACCCATTGAATCCACCAATATTATATACCAAAATTTTGTTTAATTTTATATCCGTTCATAGATTTACTGATAATATTAGGAGGAAAAGTAATGGAGAATTAGTTTATTAAATTTAATGAATAGGAAAAAATTGTTAGGTTGTTGAGATGAGATAATACTGATACAGATACAAATTGAAGTGAACTATTGAGTTTTAAAAAATTATTGTTTAATTAGAAATTTTAATTTATGAAATATAAAGTTTTATTAATCAGTTTAAAAAGTTGCTTCTTGTTTAATTTTATAAAAGAATTTATATTTTTATTTTATGCATTTCCCTCTCAATTAATTTTAACTAATCAAACTTAACTCCATTTTATAAAATCACTATTTCTTCAAGCCACATATGAGTCTTTATATGGCAGAGTTTAACTCTCCCTTCTCATAACTCTTCCTCACCCTCATGTAGGGGTGTTCATCGGTCGGTTCAGTTGGTTTTTGGGCATTTTTCTGATCGAACCGAAATAACTGAATTTCAAGAAATCAGAATCAAACTGAACCGAATTAGGTCCAAAACCGAACCGAACCGAAATTTTTGGGTAAAAAACCGAACCGAACTAAAAATTTAAAAATATCGATTATTTTTATATTTGTATATATTTTTAACAAAATATTTAGAAAAATTAAAAAAAAAATCGGTTATTTCGGTTAATAAATTTTTTTTTACACAAAACCGAACCGAACCAAATTTCAGTTCGGTTCTCAAAATTCAAAAATTTTAAAAATGCAAATCAAATCGAATAGTGTCGGTTCGGCCATTTCGGAGTGCGTGAACACCCCTACCTTCATGTGGTTACGAAAGTTTTGTACAGAATCCAGCAAAACTGTTATAAAAGAGGTAATCATCACCATCGATTTTGAATTTCTTTTGCAGCCAACCACAATATCATGTCTAGAGAGTTTATTGAGTATGTTATAGTTTTTTTGAGCATGCCAAATCACGATCCCAAATAGTTAAGATGATTTTAGACTAACTGACCAAGCAGTAGATGCAATATACAAGTTTAGACAAGGACATATGATTGCATTATACAACATGGCTCAACTTGATGTATCGTTTATGAAGTAGATTTTCAATTATTTTCAAATACAGTTAGTTAATTAATGCTACCATTCAAAAACAATTTATTGGGTAATGCCGGCTTCTTATTTTTAGTGCATTCATATATACAATGTGATAAAAATTAAGTTAATATTGTATAAAAATTAAGTCAATCAATTATAAGAGGAACTCTTAATCCCAAAGAAAACCTTCTACTACTTCTATCTCCTAGCAAATTTTATGGGGTGACTAAGCAGGCCAGTGCTGGGAGAGGAAGTAGTGGAACTACACGGCTTCCGTGGTATGCGCAGGGCATGAAACATGAGAGCACCTGCTACAGCTCCTGTTGTTGGTGCAATAATATACACCCATATATCGCTGAAATTCCACGAAACAATTGCAGGGCCTAATGACCTTGCAGGATTCAATGATCCTCCTGAAATAGGTCTGCCATGACAGATAAAAAAAATTGACATATAGCAAATACTCAACCCAAGAAAAAAAAAAAAAGCATGAGAAGAGAACAATATACCCTGAAATAAGCACTGCTAGTCCAATGGAAAGTCCAATAACAACACCAGACAAATGCCCTACCTGCAAACAGATGATTACAGGTGTTCAATTTTGAGAAAAAATTTTACGGCTGTAAAATTAATTAAGAATTATATGATAATTTTTGCTTACAGATGCTTGGTATGTCAATGAAGCAGCGAGGAACATCATTATGAAAGTTGCAATAAACTCTACCCAGAAGGCAGAATTGCAACCTTGGACAGGTCGAGTGACCATAAGTTCTGCTTTAATGCCGTAGGTATACTTTCCAGCATATGTTGCTAATACTGATCCTACCGTTTGTGCCACTATATAAAATGGAACCTGCAACACAGTTTTAAGTGCTTAAGTTTATACATATAAACGCAACCCAAGTTCATTAAATATGGAGTTAATTTGGTATACCCTGGACCAAGGAAAATAACCAAAAGTTGCAAATGCAATGGTCACAGCAGGATTTATGTGGGCGCCTGAAATTGGACCTATGGAAAAAACCAGGACGATGATTGTTAAACCTGCTGTTGATGCATACTCCAGGAGACCAGCTTGGCCTCTTGTTAGCTGTGTGCTTGCTATGATTCCGCAGATGCAAAACATCAATATAAAGGTGCCCATCAACTCTGCCAGGACCTGCATATTCATGCAATTTTAGCTTTTGAAAAAGATTTCGAGTGATGAATACATAAATTTTGCAATTGCTGAGAAGGGTTCACTATTTTCTCACCATTCGAGCAGGATTTAGATCCACTTCTTTTGGAAAGCAGCCGAGTTTAGAGTATTTAACAAAAATATCATCATCCACTGACATTGCATTTGAGCCTGTTTCTTGACAATCTCTAGATATATCACTAGTGGATGCATTAGTAGAAACATCAGGAGATGGTTGCTCTGCAAGTAAATGTTTCATTTTCATATTTTCTATAACTTCTTAATGAAAAAGAGCTTAGCGAATAACAAGAAAACGAGTTTGCAACCGAGTCTTTAATGGTCTTGTAAGACAGGTAGGGAAATGTGAAGTGCATGTAGAGTAAAAGGTAGAGATGTTTCTTGCATTTTTCATGGAATCAGCTTAAAGTAGGAGGTGAGTTTAAATAAGGGAAAGTTTAGTTATTGGACACTTAAAATCTTCAATCTTGTTATTAGAAGATGGATAAGTTGATGTTTGCAATGGGTGTCCTAAGTGTAGTCTTCAACACAATTCATGTGCTCCTCCAAATTGCAGTCTTTATGATGCCACCCATAATTTACCTATCAATCTTAAATAAGTTCAGTTAAGCTTATTTCTTAGTTACATTATTTTTAAAAAATGGAGTCCACTTGTATTGTTACTTCACTTTTACCATTATTTGGTACTTGTTAGAGTAGGCATGAGCTTGGACAATCTAGTTGTCCTCCACTCAGTAACTCCCTTTTTCTTTTTTTGGGTGGATGGTTGGTTTTAGTTTTTAGGTTGCATGTAGTCATACAACAAATTTTGGTTGCAAATTATAGAGCATTTGTGTACCAACATTAACTAGACTAAACTTGCATTTTATAAGTTTGTAAGAAAAATAAATTAATAATTAGACCCACCCGAAAGTGACCGAATGCCCACACGAAATGCGTAGTTTGTCTTTGCATAAGAAGAACGATTAATTACTATAAAGTTCCTAACATTTTTAATAGGAAAAATTAAAAAAATAACTAAATCAAAATAAAATATTTTAGAAATATGATAATTTTTTTTTATTTTAAATTTATCACTCGTGTTTTTTAAAATATGAACTTTTTTCTTCTCTCTTTTTTTTATGTTATTTTTTCCTCACTAATTTCTCCTTTTTCTCTATTTCTCTTCCTCCTCCCAAATCAATCATTAACAATAAAATTAACTCATTAACAATAAATTTTTAGCAAAACATTATGATAGCGTTGATAGCCATAGTGTTGATAGCCTTTTTCATAGCTTTTTCCACAGCTCCGACAGCCATTTTCACTACTCTAATTGCCATGGCCCAGCTGGCACCGAGAAGTTTGTTCAGTGGGTGTTAACAACATACAAGGATCGCAGTCATAGCAGTCTCTCTTCACGCTGTTTCATAGTGCACATTAGCTGTTTGATAGAGTGCCTAAACAAAACCGACAGTGACCACACCAGCTGTTTTCTTCAGTTTGCTCCTCTGGCGAGGCGGGTTTTAGTCTTAGTAAAATCTCGTCAGCCTTCTATTATTTTTCTTATCGAAACCTTAGTTCATGGGTCTCTCATCGATAGGTTGAAAGTTAAGTTGGGATTTGAATGAGCTTTTGCTATTGATAGAATGGGTAGGGGAGGAGGCTTAGCTATTATTTGGAAGAAGAAGGACTTATGTTCTGTTTTGGGGTATTCCTCGTACCACATTGATGTTGAAATAAATGATGAGCTCAATGGGAAGTGGAGGCTCTCTGGTTTTTATGGGCAAGCAGACCGTAGTTTACGAAAAAATTCTTGGGATCTTTTACGCACTCTTGCTGATGAGAATTCAAATCCTTGGGTCTGTTTGGGAGACTTTAATGATATCTTATGTCACGAAGAGAAGAAGGGTGGCCAACCTCAGCCCGACTGGCTCATTAAAGGGTTCTCAGATGCTCTTCAAGATAGTGGGTTGTATAAAATTCCTCTACATGGGTATCCCTTTACATAGGAGAGAGGCAGGGGTTCTACTCACTGGGTGCAAGAAAGATTAGATAGGTGTTTTGCTTCTGCAAGTTGGCTCAATCACTTTCCTCTTTGTCAACTGTCGAATTTGGTCTCTTCTACATCCGACCATTCGCCCATTCTTTTAAAAACAGTTGTAGTACAGAAGAGAGGGAAGGATAAAAGATTCAAATTTGAACGTGCATGGCTAAAAGAGAACGTCTTTATTTAGTTGATACGACATAACTGGGTCAATCATAGTTGCTCTCCTCTGTTGGAACGTATTGCTGTCACTTCGGCAGTCATGGACAAATGGGGTAGAGCTTATCGCAACAAGTTTAAAGGTCAGATTGCAACATCAAAATCCAGGTTGGAGTATCTCAGATTGAAGGAGGATGAAGGTTCAGTGATGGAATTTATGCAGGAAAAATGAAACCTATCTATTTTACTGGAATAGGAAGACCTATACTGGAGGCAACGTGCTAAAACTCACTGGCTCGCTGCCGGGGATTTGAACACCAGGTATTTCCATGCTATGGCATCAGCGTGTAGAGCTGGCAACTTTCTACACAGATTATAAAATGCAGATGGTCAGATAGTGGAATCCCTTGTAGAGCTTCGGTTGGTAGCTGGTTCCTACTTCAGAAATTTATATAGGCCAACAACAAATGTTAATTATGACATCACTAGAGTGCTGCCCAGGAAAGTTTCAGATGAAGAGAATGCCTTTCTTACTTCTGAGTTCACTTTGGAAGAGTTTCGTCAGGCAGTATTTTCTATGCATGTTGACAAGGCTCCTAGGCCTGATGGTCTTAGTCCAGGTTTTTTCCAATTTTTTTGGAATGATATAGGGATTGATATCTTCACTACTTGTGTGAGCTGGTTGGATAGCAACATTTTTCCTGACTCCCTAAATGATACTTGTAACATCCGTGTCCTAAGACCGGATTACTGTACATTGATGATAATTAAGAATGCGATTACTGTAGCAAATTTAATTTGATGAATTGAAGTTAATTACTTCATACATAAGTCAATATTTGATATTGCCTAAGCTTGTGACATGAAATTGAGGTTGATAGTCAACGTTATTGTTTAAAGATAAGAACTAATGAGGACATATTATATGCATCAATATGTGGAGATATTAGTGGAAGTTATAAGGATGTAAATGAGAAATAAGAGAGGATAAGAAGAGAAATAGATAAGGAAAGGAAGAGATAAGGAAGAAGAAAAAGAAAAGAGTTGGCTGCAGAGAAAGAAAAGAAACGGGAAGGAAAAAAGAAGAAAGGAAGAGAGGGAGAAGAGAAGAAAAAGGAAAAGAAGGAAGAGAGAAGCTTTGGTCTGAACCTTCAGAAGCAACAATCAGACAAGAAAGAGTGGGAATCGGCTGGAGAAAACTGTGAGTGGCCAAAGCTTTTATTTTTGTCTTCTTTTTGTTTGAATTTCAGAAGGAAATATTGAAGCAAATGTTGTCTGAATTGCTTTCTTTGATTTAGAACTCTTCATAATAGTTCATAGTGTGATTAAAGCATGTTTTGAACGTTATATATACGTTGTTTAGTGATCTGAAGTTGAATTTTCAAAAATATAGCCGTTTTTATTGAAATTTCAGTCTGTTTTCGCAATTCTGGGTTACAGAGGCGTGCGCCTGTACGATCAGGTGTGCGTCTGAGCTCTACAGACACGTGCACCCCTACACTCACACGTGCGCCTCTAGAAGATTTCCATAGACACGTGCGCCTCTCCATTGGCACGTGGCGCCTCTTCTTTCTGTAGCTAAGAGGCGTGCGCCTCTGTGGTTGGGCGTTCGTCTCTGCATAGAGGCGTGGAGCACTGTGGCAATGACACGTGCGCCTCTGTAGAAGAAACATGCACCTTTGCACCTTGATATGTGCTTTTACGGCTTAGTTAGGTCTTTCGGAGACCTGTTTCGCGACCTGTTCGCTTGGAATCTTCGAATTATCGACCGAGAACTCGTTTGTACTAATTTCATAATGTACCGGAACTTAACAATAGCTGATTAA
>CATIWO010039705.1:0-21518 GCA_949673435.1 Macaranga tanarius
TGTATGTTCTGACCTCCAAATCTTGGTGGTTCTTGAGGTCGCCACTGGTTATTTCCTTGGTTACTCCATGAAAGATTTGGATGATTTCTCTAACTAGGATCGTAAGTATTACCATAAACTTAGTTTTGAGGCCCTTTGAAATTTCCCATATAGTTGAAACCCTCCATAGACATTCCTTGCATCAATTGACATTCTATTGTAGGATGGCCTCCTTGACATAATTCATAAGAGGAAGACAATGTAGATACTGCATTAACATTCACCTTGTCCACCTTTTTGTTAGAGCATGAAGTTTTGTATTCAATATGGTAAAATTGTCCACTTCTATGGCTCCAGCTTTCTTTGTAATGGTCCTCTCATTAGACCACAAACTTTATGTATTAGCCATTTCTTCAAAGAGATCCAAGGCATCTTCTGGTATCTTTGACATGATAGTACCTCTAGCTGCTGCATCTATATTGACTCTAACTGCATGATTGACTCCTTTGTAGAATGATTGCACTAAATCCCATGTACGAATCAGTTGAGGTGGACATTACTTCTGAAGGTCTTTGAATCTTTCCCAGCACTCATAGAATATTTCATCATCTCTTTGAAAGAAAGAGTTAATCTCATTTTTGATCCTCAACACCTTTGCAGGTGGTAAGTATTTGTTAAAAAAGGCTGTGTAAAGCTCTTGCCAAGTGTTAATGGAGTTGGGTGGTAAACTTGTAAACAATCTCTTTGCTTTATCCATTAGGAAAAATGGAAAGAGGATCAACCGAATTGCATCAGGTTGTACTCCATTCATCCTAAAAGTAGAATAGTACTCTAAGAATCTAGACATATGATCAAATGGATCCTCATATGGTAGCCCATTGAATGGTGAGTTCTGAATCATTTGAATCATTGCCGGTTTGATTTCAAAGTTGTTTGCTGCCACTACCAGCCTCACAGTTAGTGTTTGATCACTCTGCACATTAGGACTCATAAAATCTCGCATGGTTCTTTGACCATTTTGAGGGTTTTGAAGAACTGGTTGCCTCAACGGTTCATTCCTTGCGTCACCTCCTAAGTCCATTTTGCTTGGTGATTATCGAGTTATGACTGTTTGTTTCTTCTTTTCACGAGCTGCCTTCTTCAACTCCAAATCAAGTGGTATCAACTCAAGTCCTTGTTTGCTTGCACTTCATGTGATGTGCATCAAACAACAAAAATTCCTGCAATACCATAATTAAAACCAAAATTAAAAATAATGTCTAAATCAAGCAACATAATTTTCTTACAATATCAATCCTTTGCCAATCCCTATAACGGCGCCAAAAACTTGATGTAATACAAAATCCGTAAGCGTACAAAATCATATCAAGTAGTAAATAAAGATATCGTCCCACAGAGATTGTAAATTGAATATTACAATACTCACAATGTTTGATTGTTTAGACAATGAAATAGAGTTTGGAATTTCAAAGAAACAAAATTAAATTAAGAAAGGTAAAAACACAAATTCAATGCAAGTTTAAAAGCTAGGGTTCTTATTCTCAATTAGACCATTTCAAAAGATTGATTACCTAACTAGGTCTACACTAGTTCTAATTCATTTTGAAGGGATCTTAGAAACTATAGATTTTCCTCTCAGACAAAGCTATAATTAATTAGAGATTAATTAAGACTAAGTTTACGGGCTCTCACCAACCTAATGTCTTTTAATTCCAATATTAAACACAACCTTTAATCAATATTAATCCACTTAATTGTCTCTCAACTAATCAAGCAATCAATAGGTCATTGCCTAATCCTACAGAACCTATCTCTCGATTAAGCCTATAGTGTCAATTCAATTCTAGGGTGATCAGTCCTAAAACGACATTAAGTTCAACAACAACTAATGAATTAAATCTAGCAACCTAACATAATCACAATAAGCACATGGTTAATTCAGAATAATAACCCTAAAAATATTCTAGCCACTCATGTTAAAGATAAAAGAAAATAAACAAGAAATCAAAACCATTATGAACATAATAACAATTAAATAAAAAAGTGATACAAGAAAAACCCCTTTAATTGATGTCAGGAAGCCTTGATCTTCTAACTTCAAGCCAAGTATCACCTCTACTATGAATTAAACTAATAAAAATGTATTCTGAAATAACTAAAAATAAGAACAAAAACAAGTTCCAGAATAAAAACCAAAACAAGAACAATCTAAAACTAGGAACAACCTTTAAATGAACATGAAATAGTCTTATTTATAGACCCAAAGACCTAGTGAGAAAGGTAATCTAACCTCTTTCAAACTTTATCTAATAAAAAACTAAGAGATAAGTTCCTTTCTATCTAAAGTTCAGCTGAAAACTATCATCTCATTGGCTGCCACATCAGTCAGGCATGGGTGCACAAGAAAATGGCATGGCTGCACAATAAATACACCAATGTTGAGCCTTCAGTCATGCATGGCCATGCTCGATTTTGGCATGGTCGTGCCACCCTGTAACATGCCACAATTAAGTTTCAGGCACGGCCATGCAATAATTAAGCACGGCCATGCTCAACCCCAACGTAGATAACTCCTTATCTTGAGTCCATAGCCTATCCAAACTTCAAGGATTGATCCAATCTTCATCCCAGTGCATCCTACAAAACAAAATTCAAAAGAAATTATCTAAAAACAACTAAATCCTACTAATTGAGATAAAATAATAAAACAAACTAAATTAACTAAAAATTAACTAATAATGCAACTACTAAGCCAAAGATGCAATAAAATAGAGTGCTTAAAACAAATGCTTTTCACACTCATCACACATCAACTACATGCTTTCTAAAAAACTCATCTAAAATTCATGCATGAGATGATATGAATGTTTTATGTATCATGTCCCAAGGGAATCTAATTCCTACTCTGATACCACTTAATATAACATCTTTCAGGTACCACATACACGCATCCAGATTAATAAAATAAAACATGAATAATAAAATTTTTCTTAAATGAAAAGTCACTTTGTATATATATTTAAGTATTAGCTTATACAATGAACATACACTTTACATAAGTATACAAAAATAAAATTTTGCTATTATAAAATCTTTGATGCCAAAATGATGAAATGCTCATATGGATGGAGAGGTTATCATCAAGCACGCTGTTGTCCCACCTGAGTTCACAACTAAGACCAAGCTTTAAGCTTTCTAATCTAAGCAACACCTCAAGCTAAGCTATCTAGTTTCTGAAAACCACAATTGCAAATGTATGAGCTTGCGACTCAATAAGCAATTATTAAAACAAGAATTCATATAATACTTCTCAAGAACTAATTAAGAAAAATACATAGAATACATTGCAACACATCAAAATACAAGAATTTAACATTTAGACTGCACATGGAAGTCCTGATAAAAGAGTAAGTGAGCATTAAATTGTTAAGCTCAATTAGAGAATCTCAGAAATAGATTCTAGCCAATCTCAAAACATGGAACTTGTAAAGGACTCTTTAAAGTTTCCGTAGCATCAAACCACGCCTCATTTAGAGGTCTACAGCTCAAGTTATGGTCAAAATATAAAGACAATAGTGTGAAGAAGAAGGGCTGACTCGTACCGAGTCAGCACCCTAAGTCACAGGTATGACTCGGCTCACTTGTGCCAAGTCGGCACTGGCACACAGAAGACTCACCTGACTCGACCCTTTGGACTATGTCGCACTCTTTTGGCCATAACTCTCTCTACTAAACTCAAATTTAAGTGATTCAAGAGGCTATAGAAAGCTAATTCAAAGGGCTACAACTTTCATGAAAGCACCTAGACTTAATTCATTTATATGTATTGACTAAAATACTTTTGAAGTGACTAGTGATGTTAAAATATATGAATGTAACTCAATTTAAGCTACAACAATACATTATAAACACACTAATCCACACCAAACATCCATTAACATCACAATTCACCAATTTCATCAAAAAATCACTTCTAATACTTATATACATACATGATGCAATAATGCATGATTATGTATAAGCTCACTTTTGCTTTTCTTTTCTTTCTTTTCTTTTTCATCTATTTGTGGCCATTTCTGAGATTCTCTACCCTTTTCAATCTCAAATCTCACACTTGTGCACATATACATCATTATCATATGAATGGCCACATCTGAGACTCTCTACCCCTTTCAATCTCAGATTATGGAGCTCAATATCCACAAACACGTTTTTCTCATATAATGCAATATGCATACTTTTCATATTCACCATACAATATATTTATATCATACCACACTAGGTGGCTTGTACCTCTTAGGTATTAATATTAACATCCATAATACACATGCATATACTTTATTTTCACACTATACCACCTCAAGTGGTTTTCATATGTTAACATATATCAATCATTCTATTTCTTATAAACAACATCACATATTCATCCATCTTGCCATTAAGGTGGCAATCACAAATCAACCTAGTTAATTAACTACAGTTGCATGAAAATTATTATATGTACGCATTGAATTAACAATTACTTACCTAAAGCTTCAACTTCTTCATAAAGCCGAGCTTTCCCCTATTGAGTAGGGTTCCAACTTCCTCTTCCAACTCCTATACATCATCATATACCAATACCAACAATCAACCATAGCAAATCATCCCAAATTCATAAAAAGGCAATAAAATGCTCCTTACTCAATTTGATCTCAAGACATACACACTAGTCCAAAAACCCCCTAATTACTACCAAAGCTAGGGTTATATGTTTATAGCAAATTCCAATTAGAATCAATTAATTTGGATAAGTGTGGAATTAATTATAGATTTTAAAATTCATTCAGCCCAAAATAGAGAATCTCCTGAGCAATAAAGTGTTTAGCCCAGTTTGTCCCTTCTAACAACGAATTCAAGCAAAATTCAAAATAAAAAACTTATAAAGAACTCTCTGAAGTTTCTAGGGAGTCTAAAAATGCATAAATTAGAGCTCTATAGCTCTAGATATGGCCAAATTACCAAGGTTAAAAATTCAATAAAAACATAGCATAAAAATTAACTACCCAAACTCAAACCAAAACACAATTAAAAACACAAATACTTACCAAATGATGTTCTTGAACTATGGAGATTGATAATTACAGCCTAGCCTCCTAATTTCTTAGCCAAATCAACTCTCTCTCTCTCTCTCTCTCTTTCTCTCTCTAAATCCCTAATTCTTTTGAAGACAATTTGGTGTAACTTTCCTCTCTTCTTCAATAACTCAAACACACACACAAATTTTCATACATACATACCCACGTAGGAGCTGAAGAAGATAGGCCAAAGATTGTGATATTTATTTTCCAAATATATATTTTGGTCCTTAATGAATCACTCTTCTTCCCCACTGTCCCTTAAACTTATAATTGCTACAATCGAGCCCTTACTTACCTTATAATCTAGTCCTTTCTACAATTTCTACCTAATTCAAACTCAAATATAATCCATAATCTAATATACACTAAAGGCAAAAATTATGTCATAATTAGGGTGGGTGTTACATTCTGTATCTCTCTTATTCTGCCATCACAGTTGCCATTGTCCTAGCCAAATCGGTAGCATCTATGTGCACTACCAGAGCTACTGGCTGGTTAGGTATGTTCACTGGCATCACTGGTGGTGGTGCTGTATAATAAACATTCCTTGCCCTTTTAGGCACATGCTCAAAGATCGATGTGGAGGTAGCTGAAGTCGAACTACCTTACAGACTATCTGCTCGAACCTCTGGTATATCATGTCTCTCGTTGCCAATCGAGGTTGAAGATGTAGATGATTGTCTTTGATATGTTCGACTCCTAGTAGGAACATTTGCTCGCTCCACTAGTTTGACTCTATCTGGCTGGACATCACATCCTCTGCCTTTACCTCTAGCCCTACCACGGCCTCGCTCAACTCCTCTACCTTGATTCCCTAATAATCCACCTCTAGTTCTTGCCATTTTATGAAAATAAGATCACAGAACTTTAGTAATTCTCATCATCATCCTTAATATATACATTCCACAATTAATATCCACCAACTCATTACTTTTTAATATCTATAACACATATTATAATATTTCTTAATGTCTACAGAACCTAATAACCTAGGCTCTGATACCAAATTGTGCTGCCCTCACTACCATCAACTCCATTAGTAAACATAACTAGGGAGTTAATGATAATAAGGGTGTTACTTCTAGAATCAGAAAGAATCTCTTAACAATCAAAATTTTACACTTGCTTAAAGCTCAATTACAAACATTCTAGGTTGCTAACTTTATATGAACAATTCATAAAATCAATACTGTTCATAAGTAATAACTTTAAATACGTATATGTTGGTGGATATTTCTTAATTATCAAATTCTTGCTTAGGACAATTTATAATCACAATAATACATTTCCTATAATAAATACTCCAAATATAAACAATTCACACAAATCACTTCAACATAAATAACATCTCATTTTATAATAATAATATCATTAGTACTACATAACCATCATCAATATAGAAATATATACATCATGTACAAGGATAAGAGTACCAAATGCTAAAAGAAATATAACCCTATACAAGGTATCTATGATCATAGCATCTCTCTCTCAAAATAGTCGGGACTTTGGCCGACCTACTTAGCATGTTAATAGTGGTGGTGAACTGACAGCTCCAACCCTCGCCACACCCTTACAACCTCTCTAACCCTATGGCTCAAAAATATCACAATAATAGCACAAGGATGCCTAAGGCCTCTAGTAAAAAGCCCAAAAAGCCAAAATATACAGATGTGAAATCCGTATCACACCCAAGAGAGGGTGACCTGAATGTCTGTAGAGGTGGCGTATAGGATGTGGAAGGTCGTGCAGACACTATCCAAATGATCCTCGCGTATGGCAGACAATAGGACCTCCGCCCCTATAGGCTGAACCATAATCTGGAACACTAGCTCGGCATCTAAATCATGATGCATAATATATCGTACAAGGGTCTCTGCCTCTGTAATCTCATAAACCATCATGGCCTAATATACTGCCATCTCTTCCTCTAGTGTTAAAAACTATCTTAATCTGGAAAAATCATTTTATAAAACAGTGGTGAGTAATTTCACAAGAAATTACTCAGTGAGTGGCAAAAATATGTTTGTTGCTAAACATCAAACCAAAACCAATTTGAAATAATTCCCAGCATAAATCTCAATACTGTTTAATACATATAATTGAGCATAACTATCAAAAGAACTCCTTTAAGAAATAATACTTTATTTCCATAAACCACTTAATAAAAGGTTTCCAATGCAAGGGAATTAATTAAAGGTTTCCACAAATAATGTAAATAAGCATCTACATTAAAACTTTATTTGCACAAGTCTTTTTAGAAAAGATTTCCATCACAAAAGAATTATTTAATAATTCCATAAATAATACAACTAATCATTCATATTAAATCTTTATTTCAAAATAATATCAACTTGAAACCATTTTAACACAGTTGAGGTCTTAACCCCTCAATCCATAAATAAGATAGAAATCTTATAAATGAACAATTTATAGCATCATAAACATAATTGTCTTCTTTAATAATTTATTTCATTCTATTGACTCGACAGTTGAGAGTTCAATCATTGAGCATTTAGAATAATTATCAAGTATATCTTTCTCAATTGTAATTCATAAAAATATTATTTAATAATAATAATATTCCCCCAACTCTTCTCAGAATCAATAATAATATACAATATCAATCTCTCTCACAACATCTCAATTCTTTTTCTCATGGCCCACACTGGCCAATTCACAGGATCATCCATATGATCATTCACAATACCTTATATGCATACAGTAAAACCATAAGGATTCACCCCAAAGACACATCTGAATCCCTGTGCTGTCCCAAAGACAGTTATAATTCGAGTGGCCAACTCATCTCATATATACATATATATGTTACCAACCCTTACTTATTCATAATATAGTAACATAATCATTATTTAATGTTCATAACATTAGTAAGGGTATGATTATATCATTTCAATGTTTATTCTAATTCGTTCATATAAAATATGAACTTTGATTTCATTTTATATATAATTTAGTCTCTTTATCTGAAACTTGCAATTATTAGGTCAATTCTTCAATAGGAGTTGTTTTTCAACCATTTTTATGTTCTAATACATTATTCCAATGTTCAGTTCAAGATACCATTCAAAAAATTGAAGTTTAAAGCCAAACGGGTTGCGAAATAGTGCTCAAGGGTGTGTGTCTGAGCCACAGAGGCTTATGCCTCTATGCAGAGGTGCATGGCACAGCCTCAGAGGAGCATGCCTCTGCCACAGGGGTGTCAGTCTCTGTGCAAAGGCGCCCACCTCCTCAACGTGTAGTTGCACTCCTGTTCGATCAGGCGTACGCCTCTATTCTTCTGGAACACGAATATTAAAGGAAAATTATAGAAATTTTGGTTCAAAACTCAAATTAAACACACCAGCTGATAATATAACATGTATATAACTTCAAAACTCAAACTAGCATGCTAGAAATCACTTAGATCATTCTAGATCTAAAGAAAATATTAAACCCTAACATTTATTTACCAAAAAAGGAAAGAAAATCAACTTGAATGAAAAACCCATAAAAATTCAGAATCACTCACTAATTTCTCTTGCAGATTTTCTTATTTTCCTTGTTTGATTCGGCTTTAGGTTTTTTAGAGCTTCCCTTCTTCTCTTTTCTCCTTCTTTTCCTCTCTTCTTTCCTCTCTTCTTCTTCTTCCTCTCCTCTCCCTTACATAGCCATACCCATACTCTGCAGAAGTCAACCACTCCTCCTCCTTATTTTTACTTTGCTCCCTTGTCTTTCCTTTCCTTATCTCTCAATCCTTCTATATTGAATTCTTTCAATTACATCCATATTTCTTTTCAATTGCATCCTTCCCAATTTCTATTTAATCAAATACCTTAATTTCTTTAATCTCCATAAAAATAAAATGATAATAATTACTCGCAATAATCTTAATCTAATCTCATCAAATTAAATATAAATAATCATCATTAACTTAAATAAATATAGTTTCAAGGACACAGATGTTACAGAAACAATGTAAAATAAACATTGCATTTGAATTGAGACTTTTAAATCCAGAAGTTTGAATTCAAATTTTACTTCAAAATCAAGATGAAGAAAGATTACAATACTAGAGAGAAAAAATCCAATCAAAATTAAATGGGAACATTTGCATTTATGTGTTCATACAATGAAACAAGTTTCTAACATCAATATATAAATAAATATAATTTCCATCTGTGAAATAACATTTAAATATTTTTCAATTCTTTTTCTTTTTTTTTTTCGAATTTTCACCCCTCCAACAACAAAAATAGATTAAAAAAATCAGAAATAGAGAAAAAAATTAAACAACAATTGAGGACTCAAGCCATAACTAGGGGTGTTTAAAACCCGTCCAGCCTGAATATCCGAACCGAATCAAAGTTTGGTTCGGTTCGGGTTCCATTATTAATGATTTGTAGATTTTTGAACGGAATCGACCTGACCAAAAATCCGAAAATCAATTATTAATATATATAAATATAATAGAAATATATCACTCAGGTGTTAGTAGTACAATGGCAAAATGATGTTTATATATTATTAGAGGTTGAAAGTTCAAATCTGAGCAGCAACTAATTTTTTTCACTCTTTACTTAGTTATCTAAGTGAAGAAAATGGAAAAAAAAACACCTTGAAATGGTGAGGCAAGGACTCGATCCTGCATCTCCAAGTTGAAAGGCGCACACTCCAACCACTTTATTACTAGTAGTTAGCTGCTATTTTATGTCTTTTCTTATTTTTATTATTTAACCGATTAGCCAAAATTTGAATCGAATACCTGTCTAATTTTTCAATTTCGATTTGGTTTGAAGTTTTTGAAAAAATTTTAGTTCGAAACCCAACCTGAAAACCCAATGAACACCCCTAGCCATAACCCCCACCTATAAATGGCCCCTTGTTGAGAATACAATGCTATCCACCATACTGAAAGTAGCTATAATATGAAAAAATATAGCATTATTATATGAATCTATGTTCATAATTCTTCTACAAGGCATGTGAATATAAGAACATGTAAAGAAATGGGGGGATCCCAGTTTAAAGAGAACATAAAATTAGCATGGTAAAGTCTTGACATATCTACGTATTGAAGAAAAAAAAAATTTATACTAGCAAGGTTGGAGTAGGTTTTTGGCGAGTGCAACCTAAAGCAAAATTTGTGACATAAACATTATTATTGTATAGTTGGAAGGTACTAAAATTAAACTTGACTCTTTTCCCAGTATATGTATGAAAACATAAAAGGGAGGGATTCACATACTACAACATGTTTGGTAGTTCAAAATTACAAGCTAACCTATAACCATAAACTCTAATGGACTTGCAAATGATATTATGCATGAATCACTACAAATTATCTACTTAGCTAGCTACATTTATTATGATACTTTACCCAAAAGTTGGCAAAAGTTGATTTCAAAGTTCAAACATTTGTGTTAGAATAACCCTAAATCCAAGGAATCATTCAACAGATGGAGATTTAACAAGTAGTGTTTTCTCCTTAAGATTTGTAAATTACAAAAAAAGAGCATAAAAAAACCACATTTTGTACCTTGGCTTCATAATTTAAATATTCCTCCTCAAGATTTTTACTTGGATGTAATGCTTTGGAATCATTATGATCCACACTAACTGTCATTTTTGACTTATGTTGTTGAGTAAAAATTAAAAAAAATCAAAAAATTATCAAATTAAAGCTTTTCAGATTTCAAAACATTAATATGCAAAAATCTATCACCCTTCATTCAATTTCTTTAGATTTTCCACAAATTTCCCAATGCGGCTAATAGCGGGCCCCAACTTTTTCTGCACAACAAATACAGATAGTATCAAGCAAAAATGTGCACACGGGACAAAGGAAAGGGGAAGGGGATGTTGGTTTTGGCAAAAATGACAAAATCCCACATTGTTTAGTTTTAAGAAATTGAAAGAGTCCTTATGTTATAAAAGGACTCACCCCCATCCCTTTATAAATCCATCCCAAAATTGTCTCCTCTCCATATTTAGGTAATTAATTCTTTCTCTCTTTTGTGATATTTCCTTAAATTAGTGAAATATTATTCTAGTAGTATCCGGGCATATAGGCATAATTGGTCGAACCTCGCTAAATTTTGTTGTTCTCTTTTATATTTATTTAATAGTTATTGTCGGGTATAGTTATCGTGAATTATCGTGATATTAAATTACTTATCTTGGTAAAATTATGTCTAAGAGTGTGGTATTTAAGTGGACCATTATGACCCACCACACTTTCCTGGAAATCTACCTTGGGGTGATTTTTTAGCACAATCATTTTCACTCTAGTCACCTATACAATAGTTCTCAAGGTAAATTTGTTATAATTGGTGGAAATTAACCTGAATTCCACAACAATTGGTATCAGAGTTCCAGGTTTATTTTAGGTATGCTTTGTGGCTGCGGCTTAGTCTAATCTTCCACATCAAAAAAAATTACCTTAGGCTAATTGGTATTCTGCATTGACAGCCATTAAATAGAATTTGTATCAAAAATGGCAGACAGCACAAAAATATCCACATCGACATCAATAACTTCTTTATCTTCAATTTTGGCAAGAACTGCTGTGACAAATGCTATATTTGTAGTGGATATTTTTTATGGCACCGGTAATTCTGGCACATGGCAAAGTGAGGATCTAGATGCTCTCTTTCAGCAATGTCTAGACATCGCCATTGAAGAAGAGAAACCAGATGATGTTGAGAAGAAAGATTGGAAAATGATAAATAGATTGGCATATGGAACCATTCGATCATGTCTTTCTAGAGAGTAGAAGTGACGCAACGTGTAGTGCGAGAATAATCGAACACGTTGATTATGAAATAAAACAACAATTTTAATCTAGAGATTAACAATCTCAATCTAGAGATAATTCTCAATCTAGAGAAAAGAAATAAGCAAAATCTTATTTTAATTGATAATAATTGAATAATTATTTTTACAAAAACCCTAACATTTCATATTTATAGTAAAACTCTCTAACTCTAACTAAAATCCTAATTAAGGTAGGAAACTAATAAGATAAGAATAAAATAAAATCCTAAATAAATATAAAATTATCACTAATTAAATAATTATTCTAAATAATTAAATAAAAAAAGGAATTCAAAACTAAATAACACACAGTCAAAATTCATCAATCTCGGTCAGTTTAAGTCCAGCTGTGTCAATTTAGGTCGAATGCAGTCAAAATTCGTCATTCTCAGGCCCAACTGTTTTATGCCTTCCATAGGTCCAAAAATACCCCGCATCAGTCACCTCCACTTATAGAAAACTCATCCTCAAGTTTGTGCTTGAGAATTAAATTCTTCCGTACCACAAAAATAAATACTTTGAATACATTTGAGACTTTGCAACATCCATAAATTCGAAAAGATGATTAACTACATTACATTCAAACTTTGAGACTCAAAGGAAATCAACATACTCACCTTTAAAATCTTCAATCTTGCCATCAATTTCTTCTTCAACATCCATATCTTTAATCTCTTCTTTCATCTCCTTCATCTCCATTTCAATGGCTTCCATCAAAGACACATTTTCCTCCTTCTCTTCTTCTTCAGGTTAATACCACTGAGTGCATTTGATTGGCTCTTCTTCCTCTTCTTCTCCAAGTTCAATTGAAAACAACCATAGTTAAATCTTTTCATGTGTATCTTAGTTTTGATTCTTGGGAATGGGATCAATGATAGGTTTGATAGGGCTAACCTCTCTGTCTTGTGCAACATCATCATTCTCCACTTTTTTACCAATTTGACACATCATATGTTCTTGAAATGAGATGGGCTCACGATCTAACAAAATAAACTCATCTTCCAATAATTTCTTCATCATCAACCAATAATTAATCAATGCTCTCCTATCTTCCTTTCTTTTGGATTGTAACCTTTTCCACTAGAAATAAGCATAGCCCTCCAATTTGAAAGCTGCCAATTTCACACATTCATAATTAGAGAATTTTAATAGTTTAAAAATTTGCTCCATCTCTGCAATCCAATTAATAAAAACACTAATAGAAGGATTACCATCATAAGAAGGAATATCTTCCATATAGATTTCACGTCTACATATACATGTTGTTGTAGAAATAAATTTGTCAATAGGTTGGCCTCGAGCAACATCTCTTAGACTCCGACTACTGTTAAATTGATTTTTATTGGCATCTATCATCAAAACATTAGACATCGCCTTTTGATTCTGCCATGCAGTTCTCCAGGCTCCTGTATTCCGATCACCGTCATGAATACGATTGCTACCACATCTACCACCAATGTAAGTCATCGATTGGAAGAAGCCTACTCTGATACCATCTGACGCAGCGTGTAGCGCGAGAATAATCAAACATATTGATTATGAAATAAAACAACAATCTCAATTCAGATATTAACAATCTTAATCTAGAGATAATTCTCAATCCAAAGAAAATAAATAAGCAAAAAAACTTATTTTAATTGATAATAATTGAATAGTTATTTCTACAAAAACCCTAACATTACATATTTATAGTAAAACTCTCTAACCCTAACTAAAATTCTAATTAAGGTAGGAAACTAATAAAATAAGAATAAAATAAAATTCTAAATAAATATAAAATTATCACTAATTAAATAATTATCCTAAATAATTAAATAAAAAGAAATTCAAAACTAAATAACACACAGTCAAAATTTGTCAATCTCGGTAAATTTAAGTCTAGCTGTGTCAATTTAGGTCGAAGGCAGTCAAAGTCTGCCATTCTCAGGCCCAACTATTTTATGCCTTCCATAGGCTCAAAAACGCCCCGCGTCAAGAAGTATTCATTTTCTAAAGAAACTTCTGTAAGTAAATTGTGGAGGGCACTAGGGGAGAAATTCTTGAGAAAAGCAGTTAGAACAAGCTCTATATGAAAAAGAGATTGTTTCGCTTCAACTATGTTCCAAGTACCACGATGAATGATCACATTACTAGCTTTAATCAATTGGTGACTGATTTGATGAATATGGATGAGACTTTTAAAGATGAAGATCTGGCTCTAATGTTGTTGGGATCACTTCCTGATAAGTTTGAGTATCTTGAAACTACTCTACTTCATGGGAAGGTTGTTGTGTCTCTAAGTGAAGTAACTACTGCCTTGTATAGTTATGAATTATGAAAGAAAGAAAAATAAGAAGAGATAAGTGTGGAAGCAGAAGCTCTAGTTGTTAGAGGCCGTTTGCAGAGTCAGAATAAAGGAAGGAGAGGGAGATCCAAGTTAAAGTCCAGACTAAGCAAAGATGAATGTGCCTTTTATCAAGAAAAAGGGAATTGGAAGAAAGAATGTCCTAAGCTAAAGAATAAAGGCAAACCTGAAAAGGAAAAGGATGTCTTAGATTCAAATATAGTTATGTGTGATGATGCATATTCAGATCTCTTAATTGCTACTACACCATCAACCAGCTATTATAGTTCATGGTTGCTAGATTCAGCTTGTAGCCACCATATAACTCTTAATTATGATTGGTTCTTTGATTTTAAAGAACTAAAAGGTGGAGTAGTCTACACAGCAAATGGTGCTGCTCTTGACATACATGGGATTGGTTTAATTCACTTGAGGAATCAGGATGGATAAATCAGAACCTTAACAGGTATTCATTATGTGCCGGATTTGATGAAGAATCTCATCTCTGTTGGAACCTTAGAATCAAAAGGTTTTGAAGTGAGGGTGAAAGATGAGATTATGAGGATCATCTTTGGTACACTTATAGTACTAAAGGGGATTCAAAAAAGAAATAATGTGTATTACTTTCTGGGTAATACAATTATTGGTATAGCAACTATAATAGCTTTTACTGATGATCAGAAGTTTGAAGCAACTAGGTTATGGCATATGCGCTTGGGGCATGCTAGAGAAAAATCCTTGAAATTGCTAATAGATTAAGGATTATTGAAAGGAGCACAGGCTTGCAAATTGGATTTTTGTGAGCATTGCATTAAAAGGAAGAAGACAAGGGTGAAATTTGGAACAACAATCCATGATACTGATGGTATTTTGGATTATGTTCATTCAGATGTGTGGGGGCCTTCCAAGAACTCTTCATTGGGAGGAAGACATTATTATGTTACCTTTGTTGATGATTTTTCCCGGAGAGCATGGGTGTATACAATGAAGACAAAAGATGAGGTGCTGGAAATTTTCATTAAATGGAAAAAGATGGTGGAGACTCAAATAGTTAGAAAAGTCAAACGTCTCCGTATAGACAATGGTAGAGAATACAAAAATGATCTTTTTTAAAAAGTCTGTAAAGATAAAGGTATTGTCAGACACATCACCGTCAGAAATACACCATAATAGAATGGGGTGGTAGAGTGTATGAACTGGACACTATTAGAGAAGGTTAGGTGTATGTTGTCCAATGCTGGGTTGGGTAAAGAATTTTGGGCTGAGGCTTTAGTATATGCTTGTCATCTTGCCAACCGTTTACCATCTACTGCTATTGGTGGTAAAACGCCATTGGAGAAATGGTTTGGAAAGCTTGCTATAGATTATGATTCCTTACATATGTTTGGTTCCGTTGTATATTACCATAATAAAGAGTTAAAGTTGGATCCAAAAGCAAAGAAGGCAATCTTTATGGGGGATCACCTCTAGTGTAAAAGGCTATCGTCTTTGGTGTCCAGAAACAAAGAAAGTAATCTTCAGTAGGGATGTTACCTTTGACGAATCTACCATGTTGAGAAAGGTGACTTCTGAAAATATAAAGCAGAAAGATGGTACTCACAAACAAGTGGAGTTTAATGGCAACAGAATTGTCCTAGCAAATGAAGAAACTAATGATGACTCTCCTATGGTAGAAGAAGAGGATAAGACCCAAGAACCTCCACAGCAACATGAATCAATTGCACTAAGTAAAGGAAAGAGGACCATTAGACTACCTGCTCGCTATGCAAATATGGTCTTTTCAGCATCACTAATTGTAATTGATGACATTCCTACCACTTATAATGAGGCAGTCCAAAGTTCAAAACATGAAAAATGGAGGATCACCATGAATGAAGAAATGCAGTTCCTTTAAAAGAATCGGACATGGAAATCAGCTAGACTTCCGAAGGGAAAGAAGGCAATTGGGTGCAAATGGGTATATGTAAAGAAAGATGGATTTCCTGACAAGGATAATGTTCACTACAAAGCAAGATTAGTGGCTAAAGGCTATGCTCAGATGGAGGGAGTTGATTATAATGAAGTATTTTATCCAGTTGTAAAGCATTCCTCCATCAGAATTTTGTTGACTTTCGTAGCACAGTTAGTTTTGGAACTAGTTCAGATGGATGTAAAAACTGCATTTTTACATGGAGACTTGGATGAGGAAATCTACACGACTCAGCCAAATGGATTCAAAGTTGTTGGAAAAGAAAATATGGTATGCAAATTGGAAAAATCGTTGTATGGATTGAAGCAATCTTTGAGGCAGTGGTGCAAGTGATTTTGACAAATTTATGATAAGGCAGAAATACATGAGAAGCAAATATGATCATTGTATGTATTTGCGCAAGCTACAAGACGGATCCTATATTTATCTTCTTCTTTATATTGATGATATGCTGATAGCTTCTAGGAGTCAGATAGAAATTGAGAAATTAAAAACTCAATTGAATAGGGAGTTTGAGATGAAGGATCTCGGTGAAGCAAAGAAGATTCTTAGTATGGAGATTACTAGAGTTAGGAAATTGGGGAGCCTTTATTTTTCTCATAAAGAATATCTGAGGAAGGTACTAAAATGTTTTGGCATGAATGAAAATTCAAAACCAGTGAGTATACCACTTGCTCCTCATTTTAAGCTTTGTGCATCCATGTCACCAAAGAATGTTGAAAAACGAGAATACATGTCAAAAGTACCGTATGCAAGTGCTATTGGTAGCTTGATGTATGCAATGGTCTGTACGAGGCCTGACAAGTAGTTGGGGTTATGAGCAGGTATATGCATAATCATAGAAAGGAGCATTGGCAAGCTATGAAAATGGATTTTACAATATATTCTGAACACCATAGATGTTAGTTTGATTTTTCAACAGGATAGGCAAGATGGTTAATGTATAGTTGGGTATTGTGATTCTGACTATGCTGGTGATTTGGATAAGCATCGATTAACTAATGGTTATGTGTTTACTCATGCAAAGGCACCATTCAGTTAGAAGTCCACCTTACAGTCAACAGTAGCTTTGTCTATTACAGAGGCAAAGTATATGGCAATTACAGAGGCTGTGAAGGAGGCAATTTGGCTTCAAGGGTTGATTGGTAAACTTAGAATGGAATAGAAGCACGTCAAAGTGCATTGTGATAGTTAAAGTGCTATTCATTTAGCAAAGAACTAGGTTTATCATACAAGGACGAAGCACATCGATGTTCGATATCACTTTGTACGGGAGATTCTAGAAGAAGGTAGAGTCATAATCCAAAAGATTCAGACCATTGAGAATCCTGACGATATGATGACAAAAGTGGTAACTACGGTCAAGCTTAAACATTGTTTAGACTTGATCAATATTGTTAAAAATTGAAAGTTGGCATTTACAGACACTACTGAAGGTTAGTTTTGTGAGAGAATTGTATGGGATTTTGCCAAGGTGGAGATTTGTTGGTTTTGGCAAAAATGACAAAATCCCACATTGTTTAGTTTTAAGAAATTGGAGGAGTCCTTAGATTATAAAAGGACTCACCCCCTCCCTTTGTAAATCCATCCCAAAATTGCCTCCTCTCCATATTTAGGCAATTAATTCTTTCTCTCTTTTGTAATATTTCCTTAAATTAGTGAAATATTATTCTAGTAGTGTCCGAGGATGTAGGCATAATTGGTCGAACCTCATTAAATTCTGGTATTCTCTTTTATGTTTATTCAATAGCTATTGTCCGGTATAGTTATCATGAATTATTGTGCTATTAGATTACTTATCTTAGTAAAATTATGTCTAGGAGTGTGGCATTTAAGTGGACCATTGTGACCCACCATGCTTTCTTGGGACTCTACCTTAGGGTATTTTTTAGTACAATCTTTTTCACTGTAGTCACCTGTGTAATAGTTCTCAAAGTGAATTTGTTATAATTGGTGGAAATTAACCTGAATTCCACAACAGGGAATGGAGGTGAAGAACAGTAATTCACTAGATACCTTTACAGGCAATGCTCTTCAAAAATAATAGTCATACTTTGTACTCAGAGAGGAGATGGATTGCTAAGTTCAAGAAATAGCCCTCTTGTTTCTTTAGTTCATCACTTGAAAATGCAAATAAGTAATAAGTACTAATAAAAAGATCCAGGTATTTTTGGTCTGATGTACATGACATGGCAGAAAATAGGGAACATGCTATATAGATATCACAAAATAAAATATTACTAACTCAAACTTAAAAGGGCACACTTATAATATCAAAAAGACTAAAGTACATACTTGACCTGCTTCCCCTTTATTTCTATATATCAGCGCTGAAGAACCCAAGTATCTTCCAGAAAATTAATCCAGGTACTAATGACATTTGCTTCTACTTTGCATGCAACAATAGATTTTGACAGCTCATCTTCTTATTACCATATCGAAGGTATGTAAGATATTTGAATAATGAGGATGTCCGTAGACTTCATAGAATAAATAACCTTTAAGAACAACTTGGAAAACAAGGAAAAATTCTGCATGTTCACTTTCAAGTGCTCAATGATCTGATTGTTAGCTTCAACAAATTGGTCTCTTTCTTCCCTAGCATTGTGGAGGCATGCATTTGCAGCAGCCAAAAATATATTAGCCTACAACATGTTGATCAATCTTAGATTATTTGCAATATAAGTGAACTAGCCAAATGCCTGCGCGTTGCGCGAGTGAGTTTAGTGTGTTTTAATTAATTAAAGTTCTTTATTTTTATTTTTATAGTTAAAATATAAAAGTGTTTGTAAGAATTTTGAGAGCATTTGTTATAATAGTTTTATTAGTTATAACTTGATATTTTGTTATATGAATTTTGTGTGGTTATTTTGTTGTTGCATCATATGTACCACATTTTTAATGGCAAATGGACTGAGGTCGTTTATTATACCACTGTTCCTACAAGAGTAGACATACAAGTTTCAAATGCCGAGTTTACTTTGGGATTGGACTCTGGAATGAAGATTGTCCCAACAAAAAATGCTAATAGAGAGACATGACCTGCTGCTGTCAATTATAGGTTCAACTGGATGTGGCTCTCCATTTCTTAAAAATGCTCTTGCATATGGTTCACCTATATAACATTAACTCAAAAAAAATGTAAGAAACAAAGATACTTGCACATATTTTTCTACTTTACAACTATCAAAGTTCATCTAACCTATAATTATGTCTTTAAGTTTGATAATGCACTCTTCACCCTTGTTAACAACTTTTAGTATCCCCTCCCATGCGCATTTATTGACTTTGCATCTAGTAGGAATGATAAATTCAAGTGCAACAACAAACTTATAACATGATGAAATCTGCATAGAACCTAATAGCAAAAAATTAGTATAGTGGATATTAATTAAGAAAAGCATAGTGTGTAAAGTTATTGACAAAAAATAAACAAAAGATAATAAAAGATAAGGCATGCTAACTATATCAAGAATAGTTTGCAATCATGTTAGATTTTACTGTATAAACATCAACATATGACATTTGAATAAGAATATTGGCCCTGTAGCTTTTGCAGAGAGCTTGAAGCTGCAAATTATAAAGTTTAGCTGCTTGATTATAACCACTAACACATCCAAGCTCACAAGCTTTAATAAATCAGTTCCAAATTTGACAATATTCTTAGTCAAGCGTCCAAGAGAACTTGTGTTGTGTATCTAAAAATTCCCTACTCCATCATATAATCTTTGAAACATAAAAAATCAATTTATCAACAAAAATTGATTCTATTTGAGAGAAGACTTTAACAAAAGAGAGTTGATAGAAAAGTAGACATTAAAAAATAATAAAACAGTAATCTATACATGGTAAAATAAGCATATAATACTTTTAACTCAAGAACCCAAAAAATTATATGAGAGCAATTCATCAAGATATGAGGCAAACCTGACCTATTAGAGACTCTAATTGAAGCCAAACTATCAGAGCAGGAGAGGCAGAAGAATCTGAAGATCGAGAGGATGATGATGATGGTCTCACTGCTATTCCTCTCTTATTTTCAAAAGCCATTGTTCTATGCCCTTGATATCTGTATGAAATTGAAGAATAATGCTGCAATTAATCCAAACTCAAATATTCATCAAACACTTTTCTTATCATAAAGTAACTTAAACATTCAAAATACAATCATCCAGCCATTTCTTTTCATAGGTCACAAGTCACAACATTAAATTAGAAAAAATAATCTCACAAATACAAGTTTCAAGAAATTGACCCATGAAATAAAAAGTTCAATTATAAAATCCTAAACATGAATGGACCAAAATAAACAATTTAAAGAAAATCAAGAGGCTAAGCAAAAGCAAAACGGCGTACCTTATAACTAGAAATTGTTGAGCCGTAAGAAAAAAAAGGCTTTTTACCATTTTGTGGTAAAAAAAACAAAACTTATTCTCGTTTTAAGGTAGTTTCAAAAGTTATTCCCATTTTAGGGTGGTTTTATTAAAAAAAAAAATTATCAGTCCGCTAGTCAAACTGGCAGACTAAAAGTCTTTACAGTCAATCCGTCAGTCAAACTGGCGGACTGTAAAGAAAATATTAAAAAAATAAAAAATTTTATTTTTTTTCAGAAAAAAGCAGGCAGTTCGCCACTTGAAGTGGCGGATTGCCTACAATTAATTTAAAAAAAATTGTTTAGTGGCAACGTGCATTGCCACACTTTTTTTTAATATTTTTTTCTTATTTTTTATTTTTAAAAATTTTTTGGCTTACGTATTACGTATTATTTTTGGCTCACGAGGAAGAGAAAATTACGTGAAATTCTTTTCTGCAAGCCATTTTGTAAACGGATGTCGGAACAGTAATTTGATGAATAGTAACTTTGCATGTCACTATTCACGCAATGTAAAAAATTGTGATATTTTAGAAAATAAAATATATCATGAAGAAGAGAAAATTACGTGAAATTTTTTGCCATAAGCCGTTTTGTAAACGGATGTCGGAACAGTAATTTGATGAATAGTAACTTTACAGGTCACTATTCATCCAATGTAAAAAATTGTGATATTTTAGAAAACAAAATATATCACGAGGAAGAAAAAATTACGTGCAATTTTTTGCCATAAGCCATTTTGTAAACGGATGTTGAAACAGTAATTTGATGAATAGTAACTTTACATGTCACTATTCATACAGTGTAAAAAATTGTGATATTTTAGAAAATAAAATATATCACGAGGAAGAAAAAATTACGTGGAATTTTTTGCCATAAGCCGTTTTGTAAACGGATGTCGGAATAGTAATTTGATGAATAGTAACTTTGCATGTCACT
>CATIWO010039720.1:0-11987 GCA_949673435.1 Macaranga tanarius
GGGTTATTTGCAATATATATATATATATATATATATATATATATATATATATATATATATATATATATATATGACTTTTAGCGCTTTTTGCAGTTTAATCACAACATTTTAATTTTGGTAAATTAAAATATAAATTTTTTAATTTTTACAATTTAAAACACCAATAAATATCCAGTGATTGAATGCTTATGTGGCAGGTAAGACTTTATTGCATTTTCCATATCAGACATCTTTTTCTTCCACGATGAAACTCACCGTTTTATACAAGAATATAAAGGCACCAGATAATTGTTAAAAATAATTGTTAATTGGATTCCTTTTCCTTTTCCTTTTAATATACAAACAGAAGGCATAGTAAAATCATACACGAAACTTATCAATCTCCATTTCCTATTTTGTCGTAAGCCAAATTTTCACCTCTTTATAACAAAATGAGCACCTCCAATGACCCAAAAACCCCACTTCTTCTTATCAATGATCTAATATTCCAAAGGTAGTTGAACTCCCATTCCTCATTTCTAACTTCGCTTCTCACATCTGATAATTTTTACATCCTTTGCGGACCACTTATTTGCACAATTATATGCCTGGTAGAGAATCTAGATGCTCCAGCGACTAACCGAAATATGTTAGAAGTTTTTGCTTGTATGTTTTCTTGGTGGCTGACTGAGGGTGTTCCTATGCCGATCACATCTATGACACCATTTTTTCGATTTCCTCTCTTTGGAATTGCCCCTGTTGATAGCAAAATCTTATATAGATTATATGGTTTTCATTGTTCTTTATAGCTTTATTTTCTTTTCTTTAATTATGTTTAGTCTTTACTTGTCTTATTTACATGATTCGAGGTATTGAACAATTCTTGCCTTACAAATAACACATCTATTTTATGGGGATCTAAAATTTTCATTACCGTCCATTTGGAAGTGGAACAAGAGTATGCATATATGCATCACTTGCTATGTTGGTTATACATGCAACTATTGGAGTATTAGTTCAGTGCTTTGATTGGAAAGTTAAGGATGGAGACACAGTCAATTTGGGTTTGGGGTTTGAATTTGCTGCAAAGATGGATAATCTAAACCCACCAATCCTACTTGGAATATGCAGAATAATGTGGATGCACAATGTGGCGATGACAGTTATGACGATGCTAAAAGCCATTGGTGTCTTGTAGAGGCTACCTCTGGTGGGTTCCGACTAAGCCCAAAATAAAAAGAAGAAGACGAGAAGAAGGAGAAGAGGGTATTAAACAAATAAACATTAATTTTAACAATTATACGTTACATTTTAACTCTTTAATGAAACGATGCATTTAGTTATGGAAAATAAGATATGTGATATGGAAAATGCAGCCTAGTCTCACCTGCCACATAAGCATTCAGTCATCGGATATTTGATCGGTGTTTCGAATTGTAAAAATTTAAAAATTTATGTTTTAATTTGCCAAAATTAAAATGTTATAATTAAACTGCAAAAAGCGTTAAAAGTCATATATATATTATTTGTTTTTGCAAATAACCCTTTTGAATATACATATATTTATGTCATGATTTAAGCTAGTTTGGAATACAACATATATGATATGACATGATATACTATAATATACCATGTTTTGTATTGTATTCATGCCATACCTATCATACTTCAAGTTTTTTTCATAGCATGATTTGCCATATTTTATCTTGGACATGATATATTTTTAGCACCTATGCCATGATCATGCATAGTTATGCTATGCTATCTTTTCATGATATGCCATATGTATATTTTTGCCATGTTATACTATGATGTATTATATACATGCCATACTTTGCATTAATGTCATATTACATTATATTTTACATTCTTGCTATGTTATCCATGTTGTGTATATATGTTTTGCATATCATCTGATACCATGTTCATGCATTTTGTGTATTATGTTCTTATGTGCTTGTGTGGATATATTGTACTTGTATTTGCATGTAATGGTTAATTTATCATGATACATCTTTTGAATAAGCATTGTACTATATAGTAGGGCTGGTAATACTCAACATCTAGACAGTGTAAAGATGTCTCGTGTTATATGAGTCTGCTTTTACTGGCATCATATCTGAACCCAAATGTCTTATCCATAGACAGATTTTGGTTCCAAGTGAGGAATTGAGTTTGCCTAGTCCCTAATTAGACAATTATTGGATGACACCGAATGGCAACTCCTCCTTTCTCCTAGCTACCTTTTAAGATTGTAAGCACTATTTAGCCATCCATGGGCTCCTTCAGTATTCCCCTCACTGTCCCTCTATTTTTCCGTAACAAAGAAAAAGGGATAGTGAATGAGATCGATGCTAAGTCGATGCGTTGACGTCAATATAGATATATTTTCATATCTTGAGATCAAATATATTAATGAATTACACATTCATGGATGATCTATTGTAGATTTAGCCATGTCTGATAGTATAAATTTTCCAAGGAAAGAAAAAGATAGCAAAGAACAGGTGATCAATTCTCATATTTGGCTTTTTTTTTTGTTGAAAATTGAGTTTAGTTGGAAAAATTAGCACCATGATGGTTTGAGGATTAAAAAAAATAAATGTGGTGTTAATATAGTTAGGTTTTGGCAAATATTACTGATTTATTTAAGTTAATATTTATTAAATCTAATTTTGGCCATCAATTTATTAATTAAATTAACTACATATTTTTATTTTAATTAATTGTAGAGTTCTATCTTGAGTGAAATACTAACTAAATATAATAATAAAAATATTTAAACTTTTTTATATTATCATATGTGGATTTTTTTAGTGATTTTTCTATCTAACGTGTTACTATAAATTACTTTCTCTTTGCTTTTATATACATGTATACATAAATTAATAGTTTATTGCAAAGTAATAATAACATTAGTGTCGAAGATTGAGTAGTAAAGTGATATAATTTCCTTTAAGACATCAATAGGTAAAGAGATCAATTTTTACCTCCCCCTTCCCAGTGCAAAGAAAAGAAAAACTAGTTAATAAAATATTAAAGGGGATCGATCTTTACCTCCTCCTCTCAAATTCAAAGAAAAAAAATATATTAGTTAATAAAATATTAAAGTGTAAGAAACATGAAATGAAATAAATGGTATTTTATATGTTTTAAATATAATATTTTATTCCAATTAATTTTAAAATGTATTGTTCAAATTTATAAATACAAAATTTATATTTTCTTCTAAAAATAATATAGTTGAATGCTTACTTTCACCCTAAACTTTATTTTTTTTGATTTATAGTACTCCTCAACTTTCATTTTAATCCATTAAACGTTTAAATTTTGATTTTAGACTTCTTTAACCTCTAAAAACACATAAAATTAGCGTGTGAATGACACTTGCTCTGACATGGAAACTTGAAGTACTAAAGTAAAAAAAAAGGTTATGTGGCATTAAAATTATAAAAAATTACAATCTTACCATTAATTAATTAATTATTAAAAATAAAAATAACTAAAAAACTCTAATTTTAATCTTTTCCCATTCTTTACCATTCTATTCACTTAACTTGAATAAATTCTATAGTTTACATTATACCGGAAACCATCGCTTGCACGACCGACAATCATAGTTCCTTCATTTTCTAGTCACTAGCATAATCCTCCTTTGATGCTCCTTTATTCCCACACTAATGTTGTTTCTATTAAATAGCACAATTAGGCTTATCTTGCCTTTGGTGCCCATCTTGATTCTCAAGGCAACATTTACGGCAGAGGCTCGATCCTAAGACATGAAGTGCGTTAACATGTAGTATTTGAAAGTTGTTCGGCTTTTGAAGTCATTTAGGTTCCAGCTACTTCGATATGTTTACATCTTGGTTTCCCCCGATGAAGATTAATTTGCGGCCATAATGGTGTTGAAAAGTTCTCTTATTCTAATATCTTCAAATTCTACCCGCCACTCGCTCAATGAAATGCCAAATAAGAAATCTTCATTTTTTTAAGATGTTAAGGTTAATTTGATGTTACTTATTTTTTTTTCAATTTATTGCTCATCTTTGTAAAATCTAGTGGTGCCAATGAGTGGATCTGATGATAGCTTAGTGAATAACAATGGTGATTTGGGTTTTAGGTGGTGTATGAAGGTAGCAACTTAGTGAATAAGAAGGGTTAATTTGATATTATTTGTTTTTTCTTCAATTTAGGTGAAATTTGATTTTTTTGATTTGTTACATTTTTTGGTTTTTTTTTAGTTTCAAGTGAATTTTGATTTTTTTAATTTGTTAGAATTTGGGGACAAAAAAAGGTGTGAACGAGCAATGACATTCTAATAAAGATGAGAGATTTAGCTTCTCTAATGTCGATTTAGTACAAATGATATTGATAGCGGTCTAGGCGGTGGTGTATTGTAGTGTGAATGGGTAATAGAGAGGAGGGAGAAGATGACCTAGTTGTAAATTTTCAAATTACAATTAAATCTTCCCTACATATATTGTTATATTCTAGAGCATTAATTTGACATATCAGCATTTTTTCTTAGCTTCACCTGCTTTAGAATGCTTGAGTACATGTTTTTATCCTCTGGTAATTCATGAGTAAAATAGAACAAAATAGATTAATTTTAGAGGTGAAAGAGATCTAAAATCAAAGTTTAAAGGTTTGATGGGTTAAAATGAAAGTTGAGAAATATTATAGGCCAAAAAGGTAAAGTTCAAGGGTGAAAGTGAGCATTTGGCCAAACTAATATTGCCAAAAGGGCTCTTACTATGGTACAAATGTTTGTACCTATACAAATAGAATTAGAACCGTTAGATTATTTTTAATTTAATTACAACCATTGATTATCTTGGTGTACCAATACTTGTAAAATATATCAACGGCTATATATTGATATTTGGGTTGGCCTGACCCAAAATTCAAAATTACATGATGAAAGCTTAAATAAGAGTGAGCCCATTGAAGCAATGGCCCAAAAAAATCAAACCCAACTTTCTTTTAAAATGGGCATTTAGCCCAAAAGAATAATTATAAAAAAAAAGGGAAAAAAAGTTTGGTAGAGAACAAAGGGGGAGAGGTGAGTTAGTACAAAGTTCTTTTAGAAAAATAGAGAAAAAAAAGGGATTTTTTAGTGGGCTAAGTTTGAGAGGAGAAAAAATAGAGAAGTGAAGTAACGTTTTTAAAAAAAAGTGAAAAACAGTTTTTATAGTAGTGTAAGGGGGAGATAATAGCTAAAGGTTTGAAAAAAAAGAGGAAAGGCTGGTATAAAAAAGAAGGAAAAAAAGATCGAGAAAGGAGAGGATTTTTTTGGGAGAGAATAATTGGCTAACATTTGGATTCTTCAAAACCAATAGAAAATTTTAATTTGTGTCATTGCTTGAAGTGGATTCTTTTATTATTTTTTTGTACAGGTAATCTGAGGGTAAATATTTTCTTCTAATTAATTTATTTTATTGGGTTGATTTTCATTTTTAATCTCTTTTGGTTTTTATTTTTAATTTTTGTTTTTGATTTTTTTCAAATTTTTGTTTAAAAAATAAATTTTATTAAAAAACATATTGAGAGGCAGCAGGTGGAAGGCACCTACTTCCGTCCTTCCCTTTAACTTAGCTTAGCTTAGCTTTTTTTTTTTTTTTTTTTTTTTTTACAACAGTGCTTCAGACACTGTTGCCCTTAATTTTTTTAATTTTTTTTATTTATTATTCTTTTTCATTTTGTTGCAACTTTTTCTTTTCTTTTCTTGTTTGTTTCGATTTTATTTATTTTATTGTGTTTTTTAATTTTGGTTACTAATTTCTAGTTTTGACTTTTTTACTTTTTGTGTAATATTTTTATTCATTTCTGCTTTGTTATTTTATTATTAATTAATAGTGATTAAATTAACTAGGCATATATGAATTAAATAATTATTTATTCTATAATTAATTTAATAAAATTAGGTTATTTTAATTAATTTTAGATTTAGCTTCAATTTTTTTTTGTAATTAATTAATATGCAACCTAGCTAAAATTTAGTTGTTGATTATTTGATTGTGTATTAACTTTTTATTTTTTGTAAGTATTTTTCTTTTTGAATAGTCTGACTAATAATTTTTTTGCAGGCGTATAGGCTTGGCAGCCTTACAAGTTGCTATACTTTAGTTCTGATTTTGGTTTTATTTTTTAGTATTTTATTTTATTCTTTTTATTATTGTGTGTAGAAAAAGGGTTGTATTCATTTCTCCTCCATCATTTCTTTGTGTGCATGTATTATTTATTTTATTCATTGTTAATTGTGGATGAACGGTGATATTGTGTGGATGTATGTTGTGAATAAGACATAATTGCATATAAATGAATTAATTAACAATTTGGACTTAATTGTAAAAATTGAAACTTATTTGGAAGCAATTGCATACTTGCATGTAATTAAAGATAACAAAACATGAAACACAAATAGAGGTCAATCACAAGGTCGGGTGGGCATTCTAAAAGCCCATAACTAGTTTTTGAACCCAATCTCTGAAGACGATTGCTGGGGTCCCTCCGTAGAATCCAGTTGCTCTAAAGTGTATCCCGAATTTAACCCGGGTGGCGACTCCCTTCTCCAATCAGGCCCAAAAGATTCATGATTGTATTTCTAATGGCCCTAAGCCCATATAGTGCCGTAGTCGTCAAACATTTAGGCATATGCTGAATCCTACCGCCTATAGTGGTGACTCCACTGGGGATAGAGAAACTGATTCCAGTGTTTCATGTTTTATTATTTTTAATTATTTAGTTATTTTTTTTTGCATTCATAACACTTTTCTCACATACTATATAATTAGTCCCGAATAATCCGACAGTAGTCATTGCATTGCTGCTTCTGTTTTACTCAAATATGGTGGTAGTGTATATAATAATTGTCATTTATAATGGAATATAATTGAGTACGTAGTTCGGATCCTTGACTGGGTAGACGGAAAGAAAACATGAAGCTTTGGGAACCTTTGACCTTTATCCAGACTCAGCTTATGTAGTAGCTTAGCAGCTTCCCTTAGGTTCTTCCTAAAATGCATGTGTTTAATGTCATATAGTAGTCTTTTTTATAAAGCCTGAGCCTATTAATGATAGATTATTTTAAGGTGGACCCTACCCTCTTATTAAAGCCAAAGTGGACTTTGGTTTTATTTATAAGATTTGATACTAGTTTGCTATTACTGTCTCGAGATATTACATGTACGTCAGTTTTGTTATCCCCTAATGATAATCAAAATATAGACTAAAAATTCTAGGACAACAGACTTGCCATTGAATATGTGTGCGGTAAGGTTAAGGTTGGAAGGGTCGCTTTTGTGACTTTTTTTTGTATTCTTTTTAATTGTAAATGAGTGTAAATAACTATAAATAACTTTCATTTCATGCATGCATGTCACTCAGTTTTTATTCATTATTTACAACCAAAAGTTTCTTTTTATTTGAAAGCAAATTAAGGATAATTTGGCCCACTAATATTAAGAATGTAGATAATTAATTGAGACCACATCAAAAGGAAATAGAATATCGGCTTATTGGGGCCCTCCAACTTTGATTCTGAGTCTTTCAAGTAAGAGATTCTGAAAGAATTTAGGGATGAGATCCAACAAATATTTGAAGATATAATTGCTAAGGTAGCAAGAAAAAGGCCTATTGATGAAGAAGATTTTAAAACCAGAACCATTATTGGTGAGCTACTTAAAAAAAATTGAAAGAAACAGAGATTCAGCTGAATCGGAATGGATAAAAGACATAAAAAAGCATATGAATCAGCTGTAGACTGCAACGAAGAGGCATAGGCTTAACTATGATTTTTCTGACTTAGATATTGAGGAAGAAGAATCATTATCCTCAAAATTTAAATATCCAAACATTAAGAAGTATGATAGAACTAAAGATCCTGACATTTATCTCCGGTAATATGTCACTTTCATGAAGCTCACCGAACTGACTAAGGTGCAAATTATTAAACAATTTCATATGTCATTATCTGAAGCTGCTGTTAAGTGGTACTATACTCTAAATACACATGTTCAATAAGACTGGAAGCAGTTATGTTCAACCTTTATCTAATAGTATGGATTAAATTCTTAATTTGAAGTCTCCCTTTAAGAGCTACAGAATACAAAGCAAAAACCTGACGAATCCTTTATGATCTTTTTGACTAGATGGAGGGGAAAACTAGCCCAGATGAAACATAGGCCTACAGAATCAAACCAATTGTTCATAGCCATAGAAGCTTGCATTCCACCTCTGGCTAACAAGCTGAAGAATATGGGCATAAGATATTTTAAAGAGTTGTCCCGCTTTGGAGTGGAAATTGAAGCTGACCTAAAGCCGAGTACTCATGAATAATTTCCATTATTTTCTCTTATGGCTGTAATAATTTAGAACAAGTGTTTTGTTGTGACTTTTTTATTTTATGCTAATAAATATCAAACTACTCAATTTATATAATTATAAATTTTTTTATGGTTGTGCACACTATATTATACTTGAATGAGAGAGAGATTTAAAATTAAAAGAAAAAAGAAAAAACACATCAAAAAGGCTAAAATGTTAGGAATCAAACTTTAATTTTTCTTTAAACATCATAAATATAAATTTTCTCTCTCTGTATAAAATACGTGGACTATATCCATTAAAAGAAAAAGAAAAAAAGAGAAAGAAAAAGATAGGGGAATGAGGAGAAATAAGGAAAATAGGAGAGAAAAAGCCCATGTTCATACCGTATACTGATGCTACCCATCTTTGAAAAGTCGATCCCTATGCAATCCTTAAAATTTTTTTTCCAATACCTATCTTCACCAATCATAAAGTTACAAAATAAAAACCCTACAATTATGAACTAAACAATAGTTAAATAGAAAACCTGCAAGGGGCTTATCAATCACAACCATAATGTAACGTGCATGGCTATGAGAAATGAGTGACCATATAAAATGGGTACGATTGACATGATATTAGCACATGCAGTATCAGATATGGACTTTTTGAATCGGCAGTGAATTCATGTGATCATCAGCCAAAGTGGCAATACATATATCGAGCGATTAGTAAGCCATCAACACAGACTTCATACAATCAATTAGAAAGTGTTATAGTACATATGGCAGAAAATGTCGATTAATCATCAGCTTAATTTTACAACCACCCAGTTGAGTTAAAAACTCCCAAAAGGGGATGACCTAGGCAAAAAAGGAAAAATAAATGAAATAAGAAGAATGAAAGATCCAGCTAGGTTTAAAAACTCTCAAAAGAGAGTGGCCTAGGCAAAAGAAGGAATATAAAATAAAATTCATTGCAATTTCGTAAGGGGGCAATTATGTGAGCTTCAAGAGTGATAGAGTCTCTTACTGGGGGGCAAATGGTGTGTCTCATTCACATCAAGTAAAGTCCTACAACAGCGAAGCGTTCTTAAAGCACAACCAAGCAGGAGGGGCATTTATTGTTATCATTATTCCAATCTAATCATTAGGAGGTCTTGATTTTTATTTCCATCCTATAACACTGGTCTCAATAGGAGTCTCTAATAGACTCAATTTTCAAATTTGGCTATTTTGATGAAAGGAAGGACTAATTCCCAAATATCAACTCTAAACAGAAGAGACATTTGGCTAGTCATTGCATACAAAGTCATTCAAAACACTTGTTACTTCAGTAGTTCATGCATACATGAAATTGTTTTGTAAAATTATTCTTAAATCTCATGCATATACATATTAGAACAATGTAGGTTTTCTACATCACACAAGATTATGTTGTCAATGTCACTTTTAAAAGCTTTCGAAGATCATGATTATACATTCATCAGCTCTGTTATTTGTAAAATGTATTTTCCAAATGTTAACAGCCACCCTGTAAAGTCTTTCGAGAAATGAAATCCCGCCTGACACCTCAGATGGCTATATGACTTATTTTTATTGATCTCACTTAATGCCCAAGAGGCTATATGGCAGTTCTATTCATCCTCGCCTAATGCTTAGATGGCTATATGGTGTATTTCAGTTGTCCTCGCTTAATGCCTAAATTTCTATACGGCGTATCTCAGATGCCCTCGCCTAATGCCTAGATAACTATATAACTTATTTCAATTGTCCTCGTTTAATACCTAGATGGCTAAATGACACTCTTTATTTGACCTCACCTAATGCATAGATGGCTAAACAACATATCTCAGTTGTCTTCGCCTAATGCCTAGATAGCTAAATAATGTATTTCGATTGTCTTCACCTAAAGCCTAGATGGCTATACGATGTATTTTAGTTATCCTCGCCTAATGCCTAAATGGTTAGATGACATATCTCAATTAAAACACTGAAAGTGGCTATAAGGCTTTAATCTTATAAAGATGATGACACTAAATTGTTATTTTCTTTAATAAAAAATATCTTGATTTTGTACATCATGGTTGACGACTTAAGATACTTTCAAAAACCTATTGATTTTGTACATCAAGGATGACGGTCTGAAGTTATTTTCAAAAACCACTTGATTTTGAACATCAAGGCTGACGAAAATAGTTTAGCTCGGGTAATTAACTCTGAGGATGACGGATGAAAACCTTAGCAATAAGCCTCTAACCTCTTGATTTGTACATCAAGGCTGACGACACGAGACTATTTTTTTAATTGAAATCCTCTTGATTTTGAATATTAAGGTTGACGGGATAAAATCATGATTTTTTTTAGACATTTGGATCCGAAAATCTGAATCTTTTTCGGACATGTGGCTCCATAAATTATAATGTTTTCTCAAACATCTCACTCTGAAGATCAGAAAATAAAAACAAAATTATATCTTTTTCGTTGTTTAAATCTATACTTTTTTTCATGAATGTTATTGTAATGCTTACATGTGCTTTTCCATAAATCTCATTACATCACTTGCATTTCGATTTTTAAAAAAGCATGGGGCAAACTGTTAACACTTGAGTTGGTCCGGTCTAAAATTAAAAAAACCCAATGATGAAAGCCTAAATAAGAGTGAGCCCATTGAAGTAATGGCAAAAAAAATTCAAACCCAATTTTCTTTTAAAATGGGCATTTGGCTCAAAAGAATAATAATAAAAATGAAAAAAGAAAAAAAAAAAGAAAAAAAATGTTTTGGGTAGAGAAAAAAGGGAGAAAGGTGAGTTAGTGAGGAGTTCTTTTAGGAAAATGGAGAAAAAAAGAGATTTTTTAGTGGGTTAAGTTTGAGAGGAAAAAAAATAGGGAAGTGGAGTAATGTTTTAAAAAAAAGTGAAAAACAGTTTTTGGAGTAGTGTGAGAAGGAGATAAGAGCTAAGGGTTTGAAAAAAAAGAGAGGAGGTTGGTAAAAAAAAAAAAATCGAGAAAGGAGAGGATTTTTTTGAGAGAGAATAATTGACTAACATTTAGATTCCTTAAAATTAATAGAAAATTTTAATTGGTGTCATTGCTTGAAGTGGGTTCTTTTATTGTTTTTTTGTACAGGTAATCTAAGTGTAAATATTTTCTTCTAATTAATTTATTTTATTGGGTTTATTTTCTTTAATCTCTTTTGGTTTTTATTTTTAATTTTTGTTTTTGATTTTTTTCAAATTTTTGTTAAAAAAATAAATTTTATTAAAAAAACATGTTGAGAGGCCTGCTTCAGTCCTTCTCTTTTGACTTTAGCTTAGCTTAGCTAGTTATTAGTACCTAGGTAGTACGGACACGGGAAATGAAAAAACGGAAAATGGAAAAACGGATACGGGGAAACGGCTTTTCTAAAAAATATAGGAAACGGGGACACCGGGGTCAATTTATAAATATTAAAAATATAGGGGTTAATTTATAAATATAAAAATTATAAAATTTAATTTATATAAATTATAAATTAAGTTCAATTTAAAAGTATATTTTTCATGGTTAATAATATTTTTTATCATAAAAATAATTGTGAAATATGTCCAAAAATATGATAACAACGTTTATAAATACAAAAAAACATTCTTTTACAACTCAAAATCAACAAATGTTCATTTTATCCTATATTTATAAATAAAATAATAACACCCTTAATAA
>CATIWO010039724.1:0-16046 GCA_949673435.1 Macaranga tanarius
AATCACATTTAGTTCCCATAAGTCATGAGTGACCCCTAACATAGATATCACGACTACCCAATTAGAAATGAATGCTTTATGTAGATCCACAAGAACCATCGAACATAATTACTGTGCACTTAATGTCCTTTCATTACAAGATCCCGATATTGGCTAGAGTCACAGTTTAGGCAAACTCTAATTGCATCAATCATATGACCTCATCTTAAGTTCAATTCTCGATAAAATATGACTTCCACTAGAAACTCTTTTCTAGCACCGAAACACTTTTTGGGTAAGTTGAGTTTGACCTGGCCAGGTACTTATTCATCAAGAATAACTTAGATAGCATAGGATCTTATCCCGGTTCACTCCAGGTAATGAATTTCATCTTGGTCGATCACTCATCCCTACATATAACGAGCTAGAGCCACCACACGCCATATACCCATACATGGTTAGCACAGGTATGTAAGCGATAACAAACTCCAACCAACTATATGTGGATGACCGTGTCGCCTCAGGTCAAAGGACCATATGCACCATTATGCTGAAGATTGTGATTATTGACTTGAGTGAATATCCATGCAATCACAAATCTTATGTCACAGTTCGATCCACTCATCACATGAGTATCCACGTGTCTATTCTAATATCTCATATCAAGTAGTATGAGACTCACTACCTCCCACTATTGATATCACATACCGATCAAGGAAAATAGACAGAGGTGATAGTCTACGGATTAATACTACCCATAAATTAATCCTATGACAACGAACATCTATAGTACATGTACTAAATAAGTTTGTCACTCATATTATCAACACTTGATAATAAACTTATCTAACATTGTACTAAGGGTAAATATTCAAATAAACAAACACTTTGATCCAAATGAATTTTTCATTGTCATGGGGATAAATATACAATTTCTATATACATGAATGGCCATAGGGCACATCTACACTAACAATTTCGGATGATGAAATAAGGCTACGGTTGTTTTTATTTTCTGTAAGGTACAAAGCTCAGATTTGGCTTGCTAGTTTACCTAGTAATTCTATCACTACATGGGATTAATTGAAGCAAGCTTTCCTTCACAAGTATCTCCCACCACACAAGATGGCTAGGCTTCGCAATGAGATTAGCACTTTTAAGTAAAAGAAGGATGAGACACTTTATGCAGCTTGGGAGAGGTTCAAAGAGCTCCAAAGGCAATGTCCACATCATGGGTTGTCCCATTGGATGATTCCTCAAATTTTCTACAATGGGCTATTCGATGATGCTAGGAGCATTGTAAATACAACCTCTAGTGGTAAATGGATGAACAAAACACAATGGAAGCTACTACCTTATTGGAAGAACTTGCATCTCAAGGCTATATGGGTGATGAAACTACTTTGGTAAAAGGAAAAGGAATGCTTGAGTTAGATAGCATAAATATGTTGAATGCCAAGGTGGATGCTTTAACAAAGCTTGTAAGTAAAGTTCAAATTAATTCGGTTGAAAAGTCAAGATCAACTTATGAATTGTCTGGAGGTCCTCATGCATATGATGAATTCCATATGAGTTTTAATAGGGAAGTAAACTATGTACAAGGATGTTTTAACCAAAGAAATGGTCCAATCTCAAACACCTATAACCCTCAATGGAGGAACCATCCCAGTTTCTCATTGTCTAACCCTTTACAACTTAAGCCAAACACCAAACAATAAAATCCACCCAAATTTACCATGAAACAATAAGCTTTCAACCCTACCCAACCTAAATCCAACCTTGAAACTCTTATGGAGCAATTCATTGACTAATAAATTACCATCAACAAGTAAAATGAGGAGCAATTCAAGCAAATTAACTCCAAACTTGAATAACTTGCTACTCATAACCGTATCCTTGAAACCCAAATTGCCCAACAAGCCTCTTTCTCTAACTCTAAACCCTTGGAAATGCTTCCTAGCCAACCGAAGTTTGGACCAAAAGAGACTTGCCAAGCAATTATTTTGAGGAGTGGTAAGGAGGTTGAAAATGTTGCTAGTAAGGGTAAGAAAGTAATTAATGTTGATAAAGTGGTAGAAGTGGAGGCGAGTAAGAGAGATAATGATGTTATTATTTGTGGTAAGGATGATGTTGAAGGTGTTAAGAAGGGTAAAAAGGAAGATGCCATACCCAAAGATGATGAATTTAAGGTAGATCTTAAAACACTACCTTTTCCCCAAAGGTTCATTAGGCGTACCTTGGATAAGCAATTTGGCAAATTTCTTAATTATCTTAAGGAGATCACCATTACCATACCATTTATGGATGCCATTAGAGATATGCCGGCATGGGGAAAGTTTTTGAAGGATATCATTAACCATAAGAGCAAGCTTAAGAAGTATGGATTAATTTCTCTTATTGAAAAATCCAAGGCTTTGTACTCCAAATCTCCACCAAAGCTTAAGGATCCAGGTTATGTCACTGTTCCTTGTGTAATTGGTGGTACTCATTTTGATAAAGCTTTGTGTGATATTAGTGCTAGTGTTAGTCTTATGCCTTACTCCATCTATAAAAGGCTTGACTTGGGAGAGCTTAAGCCTACAACTATGTGTCTTTCCATGGAAAACAAATATGTTACTTACCCACTTGGCATTCTTGAAAATGTACTAACTAAAGTGGGGAAATTTGTTATACCTATCGATTTTATTATTTTGGACATAGAGGAAGATCTTGAAATCCTAATTTTATTTGGGAGACCATTCTTGGTGATGGCGGGTATGATTATTGACATGAAGAGAGGAAAAATCATATTGGAAGTGAATAATGAGTCTATGGTATTTAATGTATTCAAGATAATAAAGACTACACCAATGGAAGTGGTGAGTAGAATTGACTCACTTGATGTTATTAATGAATGCATTGATGAAGTGATACATGAATGTTTAAGGCAACACCCTATTGAGCCATACATGATGTAAGAAGCTAATGTAAAACTCTTGGAGGCAATGTCATACTTTCCTCCTCATAGGACTTCAAGGTTTGAACCTTTAAGAAGGGATGATGATCCAAAGTCTATTTCACCGAATGAAGAATTAAAGCTAGAGCTTAAGCCTTTACCATCCAATCTAAGATATGCATTTCTTGACTCTAACTTTAAATTTCCTTTTATTGTGAATTCATTTTTGCCTAATAATAATATTGATGCTTTATATGATATATTACTTAGTCATAGAGGTGTTATTGGTTATTCTATAAATGATTTGAAGGGTATTAGTCTTAATGTGTGTATGCATAGGATTCTTTTAGAGGATGATGCTAAGCCTTCCATTGAAGGTAAAAGAAAATTAAATCCCACTCTTAAAGATGTGGTTAGGAAAGAGGTAATTAAGTTGCTTGATAATGGTATTATATATTCTATTAGTGATAACAAGTGGGTAAGTCCCGTTCAAGTTGTCCCTAAAAAAGGTGGCTTGACGATTGTGAAAAATGAGTCTAATAATTTAGTGCCCACTAGGACTATTATTGAATGGCATATGTGCATTAATTATAGAAAGCTTATCAAGGTAACTAGGAAAGACCATTTTCCATTACCATTCATTGACCAAGTTTTGGAATGATTGGCTAATTTTTCATATTTTTGCTACTTAGATGGGCTTAGTTGTTTTTACTAAATACCTATTCATCTCGATGACCAATCTAAGACTACTTTTACATGTCCCTATGGTACCTTTTCATTTAGACGCAAGCCTTTTGGGCTATGCAATGCTCCCACTACATTTCAAAGATGAATGTTCTCCATTTTTAGTGATTTAATTGATGATTGTGTAGAGGTTTTCATGGATGATTTTAGTGTTCATGGTTCTAACTTTTCAGATTGTCTAGAAAATCTTTCTAAAGTACTTGGCAGGTGCAAAGAACATAAACTAGTGCTACATTGGGAGAAATGTCATTTCATGGTGCAAGAAGGCATTGTTTTAGGCCATATGGTGTCAAAGCAGGGTATTGAAGTTGACAAGGCAAAAATTGAAGTCATAGCAAATTTGCCACCACCAAAATATGTCAAAGATATGAGAATTTTTCTTGGGCATGCAGGATTTTATAGAAGATTCATTAGAGACTTTTCCAAAATTGCCAAATCGTTGCGCAACTTGTTAGCAAAGGAGGCAGTTTTTTTATTGTGATGATACATGCTTGGATTCTTTTGAAAAGCTTAAGAAAACTCTTGTTTCAGCTCATATTTTACAGCCACCTAATTGGGAATTACCATTTGCGATTATGTGTGATGCTAGTAATTATATTGTGGGGGCTGTTTTAGGCCAAAAAAAGGAAAGGAAGCCTTATGTGATCTACTATGCTAGTAAGCTTCTTGATGGTGCTCAAATCAACTATACTACCATCGAAAAAGAGCTTCTTGCCATTTTTTATGCTTTTGATAAATTTAGAGCAAATCTTATTGGTCAAAAGGTGATTGTCTACTCGGATCATACTACTCTCAAGTATCTTTTTAGCAAGAAAGATGCCAAGCCAAGGTTGCTTCGATGAATTTTGATGCTTCAAGAATTTGATTGGGAGGTTAGATATAAGAAGGGTAGTGAGAACCTTGTGGTGGATCATTTGTCAACGCTAGATCAAAAGGGGTTAAAGAAGCAAGATGATGGTGTACCTGTCAATGACACATTCTCGGGTGAACAACTTCTTCAAATTGCTAAAAAGGAACTTCCATGGTTTGCGGATATTGCTAACTATGTAGTAAGGGAAGTTTTGCCTTATGGTATGGATTTTAGATAGAAAAAGAGATTCTTGCATGATGTCAATTTTTTATTATTGGGAAGAACCAATATTATACAAGAGGTATGGAGATGGATTGATAAGAAGATATGTTCCACAAGATGAAGTTCCGGATGTTCTAAGGCATTGCCATTCTATGGAGGTTGGTGGACACTTTAGTGCATCTAGGACAACATCTAAGGTACTTTTATCTAGATTTTAGTGGCCTCCATTGTTTAAAGATGCCTGAGATTTTGTGCTTGCTTATGATAGATGTCAAAGAACGGGTAACATTTCTAAGAAGCATGAGATGCCTTTGAGTGATATTTTAGAGGTAAAAATATTTGATGTTTGGGGTATAGATTTTATAGGACTATTTCTAAGTTCTTTAGGAAATAAGTACATCCTTGTCATTGTTGATTATGTCTTTAAATAGGTGAAGGCTATTCTATCCATTACAAATGATACCAAGGTTGTCAAGAAAATGCTTAAGAAGATCACATTCCCTAGATTTGGTACTCTAAGAGCATTGATTAATGATGGAGGTTCTCATTTTTGCAACCACATGATTGAGTCACTTTTGAAGAGGTATGGTGTCACTCACAAGGTAGCTACTCCGTACCACCTGAGAACAAGTGGTCAAGTTAAAGTTAGTAATATAGAACTCAAGTGGATTTTAGAAAAGACAGTTTCTGCGTTAAGAAAGGATTGGTCATTGAAGATTGATGATGCATTATAGGCATATAGGATAACTTTCAAAACTCCCATTGGTCTTACTCCATATCAATTGATCTATAGAAAGCCTTGTCACTTGCCGGTTAAGCTTGAACATAAAGCTTATTGGGCAACTAGAGCATTGAATTTTGATTTAATGAAAGCAGGTCAAAAGAGGCTTCTTCAACTTAATGAATTAGAGGAATTGAGGATCAATGCTTATGAGAATGCCAAGATCTACAAAGATAGAACTAAGCAATGGCATGACAAGCACATTCAAAAGAAGGATTTTCATGAAGGGTGGCTTGTTCTTTTATACAATTCACGGCTCAAACTCTTTCTTGGTAAGTTGAAATTAAGGTGGTTGTGTCCATTCTGAGTTGTTAAATTTTTTCCTTATGGTGCTATTGAGATTACAAATGCAAAGAGTGAAACTTTTAAAGTCAACGACCATCGTCTAAAGCCTTACATTGTTGGCGATCAATTGGAGAACGGGATCTCCATTCCTCTCATTTCTCCACTTTAATCTTTATAGAGATAATGGTCAAGCTATAAACCTCAATTTAACATTCATTTATTTATTTTCTAATTTAGTATAGTTTTAATTGCTTTATCTTTTATATTTCATTTCTTTTATTAGGTTTTTATACTTCATTCATTTTTGTTTGTTAATTTTCATTTTACTAATCATATTACCTTAGAATTAGGTTTAACATATGTTTTGAGAAAAATAAAAATAACAATATAAAAAAAAATTAAATATTTTAAAAATTGACACGGGGTGTCGAGTCCACACCCAAAGCTTGGTTTTATGCCGAGTCGTGACATTTTGCAACTGTCATGACTCAGCAATTACTAACCAATTAGTGCTGAGTCATGACCGTTTTGCACTGTCACCACTTGGCACAATAACATGCCTTAGGTGCCGAGTCGGCACCAACACACACTTTCACCAACCAACACACACTTTCACCAACACAACTCTAAAAAAACAATATATATATATATATATATATATGTATATTTCACACATATATATACATTTCTTTTTCTTTTCATTTCGCTTTTCATTTTGAAATTTTGATAACAACATTTTTAATTTTCACTTTCCCCCTCATTTTCCTTTTTGTATTTACTACATTCCTATTTTTAAATACACTTTCCACATTCACTTTTTCTTCGCATTTGCATTTCTTCTATTCTGTATATTTCTTTTTCTTTACATATTTTTCTTCTTCTTCTCTACATATTTCTTTCATTTTTCATTTTTGCATTTGCATTTTCTTCTATATTCTTCTTTTTCTTTATTTCTTTCACTATGAAGAAAGTTTATAAATCTTCCAAGGCTTCAAAAGGTAAAGTTATCATTCAAAGTGAGGAAGAGGACCAACCTATTAATCTTGCTCCAAGGTATGAGGCTCCTTTTTCTATATTTCATGAATTTGAAGGTGATAAATATGTTCAATATAGGACTATAGATGTTATTGGTTCTAGATTATTGCTCAAGTCCACAATTGAGAAAATGGGTATGACTAATATTATGGATAAATTATTGAAGTCAATAGGTCTTAAGAAATTTGTTGATTTGGAAAATGATTCTTATGTGCAATTGACTCAAAAGTTTTATTGTTCTTTGGTTGTGAATAAAATGGACAAACATGCTCTAGATTTTCGTATGCTAGGCAATACTTACCAAGTGACTCCTAATTTTATAAAGAATGTGTTTGGTTTTGCTAAGGATGGTATTCATAAAATGTCAAATGATTTTAGTGCACGTAATTTTTGGGCATTTTTGACGGATTTGCCTCCTTCTTTTGATGCTAAAAAAGGCTCGGCTATATTTATTAAAGATCATAAATATTGGCTTTTGCATAAGATACTTGCATGTCTTATTTTTGGCAAATCGGAAGGTAATAGGGTGTCCGTACAAGAATTATTTTTGATGTGGTGTGTTCATGAAAAGAAACCAATTTGTTGGACTCATTGGCTTTTAAATCAATTGCTTGATTGTTCTAACCATTCTACGGTTCCTTTGACACATGGTCATGTGATTAATCAAATTGCTATTGCCTTTGATATCTCATAATCTTCTTTGTCAAGTATGAGATGTGTTAGGATGTTTCACTTTACAAAGTAAGCTTTCACCCATGGTGAAGTTATTGATTCCTACTTCAACCTCAAGCATGCACGAGAACATTCTTATTGGATCAAAAGGGATCAGAATCCATAAATGGTGTGGGTGGTGGAGGAAAGTGAGGAAGAAAATAACGAGAGTGATCACAATGCAAGTAGGAAGGATGTAGCACAACCACAACAACCAACTTCTAAGAATGTACCATTTGTTAGAGGCGGCTCTAGTGCTCCTAGTAATTTGGCTTCATGGCAACAAGTTCTCCAAGGTCAACAAGTAATGATGCAATAATTGGAGCAACTTAATGCTAGGCAACACCATACGGAACGTTGGCAAAGGCACATGTCTCACAAGATTGATCATCTTATCGAGCGTAGTGGGTATCAAATTGATTCCCCACTACCATCTCCATAACAAGATTAAGGGAGCATTTTTTCACCCTTTTTATCTATACTTATATTTTTCTTGATTGTCTTTATTATGTTTGCATAGTTACATTGAGGGTAATGTGTGATTTTAAGTGTGGGGGATGGGTTATCTATTTTAGTTGTGTGATTATTTTATGTGTTTTGCATTTTTTTGTGTTTTGCATTTATGTTTTTTGTGTTAGCATTTTTAGTTTACTATGCTAGGTTGTATTATTTCAAACAACTTTTTTATCTTATTTTTATACCCCTTTTTGATTTGGAATGATTTTGTTCTAATTTGGTTTATTAATATATTAAGTCTTAGAAACATCTAAAAATTGATTGATTACCTACTTCTTTTGCCTTATTTGCTAAGAATTTGGACAAGGTAGTGTAGATTTGATGGTGACTTTTACCTTGTGTTATTGCTTTTGAAATCTTTAATTACTTTAATTAATTAATTTGGACTAATGAATTGAGCTTAAAGTTTATGGGAAATGATATATGCTTAAAAGAGAAAACTATAGTCATAATACGTACTTATAATTGATCAATAAAGGATAAGGATGTTAAAAAAAATCCTGAGATGGAGCGTAAAATGCACTCGCCTAAAGAAAAAAAAGAGAAAAAAAAAGAAGAGACACAAAGTGTATATATTTTATTCCTCTAGCCTAATATGGCTATGAATAGTGCTAGTAGCCATTTGAAGATGTTGTGAATTTCGAGTAAGTCGTGTGCATTTGTGTTTGCTCCTCATTTACATTCGTTCGAAAAGAATTTCTATTAATATCTCAAGTAAGGTTTTATTGTCCAAAAATACCTTGAGATTGATTAAAGTTTTATTGTCTAAAAATGCCTTGAGATTGATTATAAGTGTGCATGTGCTTTTCTTTTATCCTCTATGATTCAGTAGTTTCCCTCAGACTTGAGTTTGGTTAATAAATTAGAATTGAATTTGACTTGCATTGATTTCATTTGTAATAATGCTTGGCAGGGGTTACTTTATTTTCTATATTATTATTGTCCTTATTCTAGGCTTGTAAGGGCTTATGGAGTTGATTTTCAATCTCTTTTTCTTTATTTATTTGATTTAATGTGGCAATGACCCTTATTAATGCTTAATCATTTTGAGTTGAAATGAGTAATCTATTGATCTTTTGTTTAACCTTAATCTTTGATCTTTGAGTTTTACTTGAGGACAAGCAAAGTCTAAGTGTGGGGGAGTTTGATACATTGCAATTAGTATAGTAATTTTAGGATGATTCATGCATATTTAGGTTGCATTTAGTACACATTTTAGTTTAATCTTGATGCATTTCATTCATAATGATAAATGCATTTGATCTTCATTGTTCTTTGTAAATTCATATGGATTTAAATGACTTATTGATGTTTTTGAAGTTTGTTTGAAGTTTAAGGAATTTATATGGACATATTGAAGTCATTTAAGGTCAAAGGAATGAAGGAAGCAAGATTTGGAGTGTTTGTGAACTGTCACTACTCAGCACCCTTTGCCTAAGCCCTTCACTAGTCATGACTGAGAGCTACTGTTATGACTCAGCACTCTTTCCCTTTCCATTCATGAGTCATGATAGGGAGCAACTGTCATGTCGGCGCGGTCTTCACCACTTAGCACCATGTGAAGAGTCGCGACCCTTCGAACTATGTTACACTCTTTCAGCCAAAACTTCCTTTACATAACTTGAATTTAAGTGATTCAAGTGGCTATGGAAAGCTATTGGATAAGACTATAACTTTTATGAAGACATTAGAACCTAATTCACTCTTCTAGATTTCCAAAAAAGCTTTTGAAATGACTGCCAATGTGATCCTTCACCAAACATTGTAGCTTTTTGTTTGACATGACTTGTACCCTTTGGCTATTAACTTCTAAACATATAAGTACTTTATTTTGTCTCTTTAAAGGATATGAAAAATATTAGATAATTAAATATCATTATCATTACATTCATAGAATATTTTAGAGAGAAAAGTAGTTAGAACTTGAAGTTGTTATCATTCAAAGAATATCAAAAAAGCATTTATTTTGTAGACATTTTCTTCATCAATTTATTATCTAAAGAGATGATTGTAGACTCTAAATTCGTTTCTAAGTGTTTATAACTGTTTCTTTCTATAATTCTCTTGGTGTTTGAATATTATTTTATTGTGTTTATGTTTTTATTCATGATGTATCAAGGAAAATTGCTTAGTAGGTTAGAATTGCAATGGATGATACTTTCAATGAATTATATTATTTGTTTTGCATTATTGAATGAATGATTTGATTTCAATTGAGTACTTAATTATGTTATATATGCTTGATCACCATATATGATGTTTTAGTTAAAGATTCACAATGAAAGTTGGGGTTTTTAATGGAAAAGCATTTGAATTCACTTAAAGGATAGAAAAGTACTTGGAGATAAGAAATCCACTTTGAAGGGTTAAAGAATTGGCAAAGAACTTCATGGTTTTTGTTTATCTCTACAATGACACGAGAGTGCTTGTAGACTCTAGATGGAAATACCCTTATTTGACAATGAGAGTTGCTCTTAAGGATTTTAGGTCACATTCTTCAATCATTGCAATCATAGTTAATAGAATTGACTTGTGTTAATAATTCATTGTTCTATTCTATGTTGTAATCTCCACCTACACTTATTTGGATATTGTTGTTATTATTATTTTGTTTAATTGCATAGTTTAGTGAATTTACTATTTAAATTAGATTCATAATTTAATTCATTACAATTTAATATATTGGTAAACCTATTCATCTTAGTATTTATCCAGTTAATACTTGATTTTCCTATTTCCCTTGTGTTCGGCCCCTTGATTATCCTATATTTAGCCATAGAAGCTAAGGAATACATTCTAACCGACATCACTCCTCCTACTTATTTAGGAATGTATATTTTTATTTTCCTTCCAAATTAATGTGAACTAGGTGGTAAGAATCACCAATTTTATGGGATGCTCCAGATAATTGCTCCCCGAGTTCTTCAGATTGTTTGGTTGCCCTAGTGAATTTTGATATCTCCTCTCTTTTGTAAGGTGGTAAGTATTTTTCTAAAACCACAACTTAAAAATAGTTAGAATCTTTAACTTTTTAAATAGTCCTAAATGATAGCCTATTGGGTTCACTGGAGTTCCACTTTGCAAGAGTCACAAGAGGAGCTTCTTACATTAGAGTGTAAGGACTTTATTAGTCTTGAGTAGTCAACTGTCACCCCATAGACTCAGTAATGTTGGTTACAGCCCCAAAGAATCTAAACTAACTTTCCTTCATCTTTTTCCTCTAGTTTCATAGTTCATCTATAAGCAACATCATATCATTAATTTAAACAATTACATGAAAATTGCTATCACTTAAATTTCTAATATTATCTCCTGTTAGGTTATTTTGTGCCTTGTGATTCTACTGAACCTTTCAAGGTGCGATGCTTCTCTTGAAAAGTTCTACCAGTTGTGGTATGAGTTATTTATGCCTTGTTGTTGTAGTGGCTAATACTAAGTTTTAAGCCTCGCCTATTTCTTTTCTTAAAGAAAAAACTTTATGTCTTTGGCATTATAATAGCAATGTCCCATCGAGCATACCAAAATATTATTTTCCTTTGGCCCTTAACTTATAGAAATTGAGCTGCCAAGTGTGTGAGGTATATTAATTATCTTAATTTTTTAATATTTTCAAACAATTTATTATAAGCTAAGGGACCAAAACTTACTAAGTTCTTAAATTAGTGGTAACAAAAGTTAAGTTTAATACAAAAAATGCCTTATTAAATAAAAGAGCCAGAGAACTATGAAAAAGTAGAGGATCTCCAAAAGTAGAAACTATAGTAACTAATTATACAATCATAATGAAAGAACTTTAATTGTAATGAATTTAATAGTTTAGAATAGTAAAAATAATGGACATTGAACGTAGAAATTGAAATTATAAATAGAGTATTTATTATTAAAGTGTTGTGTCTGTATTGGAGCTGGATGCTACATTGTTAAAGAAGCTCACCTTTTAAACCTCTAACATAGCAACCAATCCCTCAAAATTAGCTCCCCCATATCATGTTTTCACTAAGCAATAGTTTCCTATTGTCACATCTTCACTAAGTATTAGCTCCTCCATATTATGTCTCCATTAAGTAGTAGCTCAACCATATTATGTCTCCACTAATCATTTCCATTTTACCATGTCGCCAATAAGTAGTAATTTCCTATTGGAGCACTATAGATCCTCCTTTGATGCTGTCTTCTTTCATAATTATTATAACCACAGCTTTCTGCATTTATAACTCTTTATCTTCCCTAACTAACTCCATCTCTCCAATTAATCCAATTCAAATAAACCACTAACTCTTATTAATTTAACTAACTAAAAATAAATGGTACAAATAATATCATAACAGTGCCACGATTGTAATATTTGAAAGAGAAAAACTCGACATAATAGAATTTCATCACCAGAAAATACAATAACTAATGAACCTTTAATTTAACAATTTGTAAAAGCTCCTTATCATCAACCTGATCCTATTTATTTGAGAAATTAAACAACCTTAGGTACACTTACTTGTTTAGCAAATAAGATATGTTTTCTAGTTTGTGGCATGAGACAATCAACGTTAGAGACCATAAAAATAATACTATCCACCTGGGTAGCTCCAATAATCATGCTCTTAATATAATCAACATGGCCATAATATTTCGCATGAGCAAAGACCCTTATGCCACCACCTTTTCCTCCACAACATCATCATTAATAGCAACCATAACCATAGTAATACCCATAACCACACCACACAACACCACCACCACCATAATCGTTGTTGCTGCCACTATAAAACCTTATCTTATTTTTTATTTACTTCAAAATCAAAATTAATTTGATGATGATTTTATTTTCTTCTAAAACAAAATTATCATTTTGCTTTTTTTTTTGTTTCTCTTCCTCCTTTTCTACCATTTTCTTTTTTTTTTGTTGCATATTGGATTCCAATACATTAATCGCCACATTTTACCTAAGGTGCTCAAATATTATGTTAGGTTATTTGGCTCTAATATTCGGCAACCACTTCATGGGTGGTATTGATAAATGGATTTGACATTGATTTAGCAAATTCAAATATAAAAAGGGAATGACAACCATAAATGAGACAATCATTAGGGTAGCGGTGGCGATAGTGAAAAAGATTGAGTTTGTGGTGGTGATGGGGATTCAATTCTTTTGATTTTATTAGTAAGAAAAAAATTAAGGATTATGATTAGAGAGTCTTTTTTTTAAAAAAATAAAAATAAAAAAAGTAGTAAAAGAGGGACAATGAAAATTGAAAGATTTGTATTTAACGGTAGTGGTGATATGATGGCAGACCAATTTGTTAGGAAAATTTTTTTTATAGATTTTTTATGTTGTTTATCTTTATATTAAAAAAATATTTATATTAGTGAAATTGCGACATCATCAATAATAAACAGAATGAAACTTCTCTTATAATTCAAGAGTAGGGCTTATATGATAGGGTTTTTTTTGAAAAATTGAACTTATTTATTAAAAAGGGAGAGATAGAGAGAGAGAGCCTATCTTACCCTTGGTACAACTATCAGGGGATGAAGATGCACTTTTACCCTTTAATATATAATAAAAAGAATAATGACCCTACAAGTCCTATAACATTTTAAATATTCTAATGAAGTCCTAAAAATATTTTTTTGTTGAGTCTTTAAAACTTTTAAAAAGTTTCATGTTAGTCTATCTTTATTAAATCAAACAAAGTGCACTTACATGCTAGTCAGAACTCACCAATTTAATATATGTTTGCAACCAACTTAAACTTATTTTTCCATGTCATCAACCACTTGTAGAAATAATTATAACTTAGCTTTCCTATAATAAAACTAAAGTGGAAAATTATGATTTAATTAATCAATATATGTTTAAAGCATTTTTATTTTCAAAATTGAAAAATAAAAAAACTCCCTATCTGCAAAGTACCATGGTGAAACTCTCAAAGCAACATCCATCAACCAGTGAAGCTTTGTTCAACGACTTTGATTCATCATCGGAAGAGTAAGGACAAGGAAGAGCTTGAAGTTGTTACTCGCTTTATTGATTTCGATAATGATTATTGTCATCTCTATTGATGAAGTTGTCCCTTTTTAATCCACTAAAAAATAATTATTGCAGACCTCACCTATGGGTATGGATCTATAAATTTTTACTTAATAGCAATAAGAGCTGAATTTATGTAAATTTCTAATTAATCTGCAAATTCCTTGTCACTTTAAGTTTACAAATTTAATCAATTTGCTGTGTCTTCAACCTATAAGTTTCTCTGTCTTCTTTTAGTTTAAGACACTTGTAATGAAAAAATAGCCTGACTCTGGGAATTATTGCACTGCTGTCGTACTTAGGTTGTACAATAAAGGCATTGCAAGTTAAGGCTCGATATCTTAATCAAATATTTAGACAAGTTAATGTGGTCAGTGGGGAAGAGACTTTGCTACCAGTAAAGACATTGCAAGGTAAGATTCGTAATTTTTTAATGGGAAGGACTTTGACATTATCTCTGCTATTGTTGTTGTTATATGAGAGACCAGTTAAAATCCATTGACACTATCTTTGCTGCTAATATTAAAGAGACTCTACTATTATTGTTGTTGTTATAAGGTTCATAAATTTTTAATCTCTGATATTGTTATTGTCATGTCCACACTTGAATGATTAAAGTTATTTTGGGTCAGGACTAAATTGTAATAAAAATAAATTTGGAGGAAGGACTTAATAAAAAAATATTAAGTCGAGGGACCAAATCGTAAAATGGAATAAACTGCCATTTTTGCAGAATAACAAGAAGAAGAAGAAAAAGAAAAAGAAAGGAGATGCTACAACCGAAGGAAGGAAGGAGAGGAAGAGAAGGAACCTACATTGTTATGAGTAGACTTCTTTTCTTCAATCCTTTCATATCTATACTTGTTTTTGATAGATTTTAGATGTTTTGGAATTGATTTTGGCATATGTTATTGAAATTTTAAAATTCAGACATTATTACAGTACGATCAGGTGGCTCCTGATTGCACTAGGCAGCACCTCATCGTACAAAGGTAACGCCTCTGCCCCTTTAAGCCCTCAGGCAACGCCTCAACGGGTACTAGGGTGACACCTCATTAAGCCATTTAAGCGACGCCTTAGTGACATGATGATGATCAGGCGGCACCTTAGTAGCACAGAGGCGATGCCTCTGCACTATGTCGATGTCTCAGTGGTCTAAAATGTTGTTTTAAGATGAGTCTGATCTATATTTAACCCAAATTTATAATATATATGATTTCATAACTTAAGAAATAGAGAAGTTAAAGTGAGAATTCCACAACATCCAAATTATAAAGTGAATATGGAAAGTATTTAAGTCTCCGATATAGAGACTAAAGATATAAAATGCTCCAATAATATCAAACATGAGATAGAAAAATAATATATGAATACACGAGAACCCTTAAGAAGAATATAATGATGAGCACCAGCACATATGGTACTAAGAGATAGTAAGCCTATATCTAGGATATAATAAGGTTTGATGAATTGTAAGACGATATCTGGGATACTTCATTTTACTTCTGGATATGATGTAAGACCGTACCTGGGACACGACAATTTGAGAAATTGACGAAAATGTAATTTGGCTCTATGTGAGCATTGTAAATATGATAAGGCCTTATTGTGATATTTTTTTTTGCGACGTGCTGGCGCCACCTTTGGTAGCTAGGTCAATACACAATTGATGATTAATTGTGATAACCTTCGGTATGGTGATAGTACTAAACACATTGACATCTTGATGTGAATCCAAGTCCAAAGCCTAAAGAGATCTAAGATCCATTGGTAGTACAAGAAGGCCCAATCACAAGGTCCAAGTACAAGAAGCTTCAAGAAGCCATATTGGGTTTAATTAAAGACATTTGGAAAGCCCAAGAATTTCAACCCAACAAGGCATCCATGGAGGCTCAAAAATAAATTAAGGTTACATGTAGCCACCATTTACAAGTTAGTGGGGTAATTAATGCCAAGTAAT
>CATIWO010039726.1:0-10979 GCA_949673435.1 Macaranga tanarius
CCCATAACTTTATATTGTTACAACTAACTCCAAACTTTCATTCCACTTTGGTCCCTCTCTACAACCACATACTCAAGTTCAACTTATACTAGGTTCACTATCATATATGTAATACACCATACTCACATCACACACACACACATGTGCTAAAGGACAGGTGTTACAATAAATAAGTTATATATTATAGATCTAGTTTTTTTTTATAGGTTTTTGGCCTTCCGGTAATGTTGGAGCTCCATCTAAGGCAATCTGCAGAAGACATTCTTACTGTGTCTTCGGTACTACAGGGAGGAGAACTACCAAGTTCCTTAATGTATTTTCTGGTTGTTGTAAAGTGTGTAACCTCCTTTAAAGAAGAGGATATTGTTGAAATAGGCACATACATTCTTACGCATGTGTTTGATCCTCTTGACAACATATGTAATACTTAGTTATATGGCTGTAGTTTTTCTCTTTATTTTGGTTATTAAAATCCTCTCCCATTTATAGTCAATCTTGTCGCTTCGTTTCTATGCAGACGATGCTCTTATATTTTGACTATAAGTGGTATTCTTTTTGGATACCCCTATGATGGAAGGGATTCAATGGTAATTTCAGGTTTAGCAGCTTATAATAATACTCTTTACTGGAGTTAGCAAAGCTTGAGTTGCTTTGCACTCCTTATGCAAGTTGTAAAGCTTCTCTCTTGAATAATATAATCATTCCGATAAAAAAAAAAAAAGAATAATGAAGTGTTAATAGTAATAGAGGTGTAATTTTAATGGATTTACAGTTATTCAAAGCAATTAACATATTAAAACTATAAAAGGAGGATTGGAGACACAAACAAAAATTAAAAATTCATCAACAACAGACCATCAATAACAGACAACACAATTCTATTTGTTTCTGCAAAATTCCTTTGTTCATTCAAACTTTATGGTTATTTTTTGCAGTAATTATACTTAGTCAATGAACAACTAGTTTATTAACCCAAGAAGTTTAGATTCCTTTAACTTACAATAAATCATCTGTAGGAAATCACAACTTCAACTGATTGGTGTACTTCACACACATGGTACATTGACAATCCAATTTTTTAAGGAAAATTATAAAAAATGTTCTATTTTTAAAATTTATTTACTTAAATACCTCACATTTTCATTTAGTTTCATGCCCAATTTTATTTTCATATACGTCTCATACCATATTTTATTTTCATATATGCCCCATTCTTTATTTTTGGCTTTATTTTGTTCTTTTTTTATTTTTATTTATTTTTCCCTTTTTTACTATTCCTCTTTTTTTTTTCCTATGCTCCATTTTTTTCTTTTCCTGTATTTATTTTTATTTTTATTTCTCCTTATGTTTCTCCATCTATCTTTTTTATTTTTTATTTTCTCTTTATTTTTTTCTTATCCTCTCATTCTTTTTTTTCCTCATCCCCTCCTTTTTTTCTTTCCTTATTTTTAAATTTTACTTTCTTCTTATTTTTTTCTTCTCTCCTTATTTTTTTTGTTTCTTTTTTTTTTTAATTTTCTTGTTATATATTTAAGACGATAACTTTAATTATGTATATGAATAGTATCATATACATAATATAAATAAAAAATATTTGAAATTGAAATATCAAATACATTTTTTAAAAAACAAGAGACAATTGATACCTGTATTGAAGTTATAATACATTGTTTTTATTTAGAAATAGATATCATTGGATATATAAACAGTTGGGTAATTCATTATCAGCCCCCTGAGTTTTGTCCAAACTAACTACTTCATCCCTCCTTTTTCAAAAGTCAATTAATATCCCCTTGTATTTTGATTCCGTTAACTATATACCCATCTGTTAAAAATTTTAAGAATATTTTGTTAGTCAAACGAATAAATAATAATCAAAGTGTCAATAATTATATATAATTCCAAAATTATCCTTAATTGATTAAGAATTTGGACTGATTAATATATATATATGATAGTTTGATGACTAAATTGTAAATTTTTAATAGAAAAAATATCAGTTAGCTCCCTAAAACTTCATCTTCCTCTCATTTATACCCTCTCCTTCGCAGGCACCCATGAATTTCTTTACACCTACCTATGCCAGCCACTGCCGCCGTATAGGCTCCTCTCACAAATCCAACAGCACCACCACCAGACCACCGCCACCCCCACCACTATCCCAAGATGATAAACAATAATCACAGCAACAACAACATCAAGTGTCTTAAAAATGCAGCAGCAGTAACAACAATGGCAGCAACATAATCACACAATAAAAGTCGAAAGCAACAACAGAAGCAGTAGCAATAAGAAGAGCAAGAAAATTGACAACAATAGTCATATATTTGACAAAAAAAAATGGCAGCCATACTATTACCATAGCCAACCACCGTTATCGTCTCTCAAAATCAACAATTGATACAGCAACAATAACAAGAGATAGATCTAAATATGCAACTTGAAAGGATTTTTTTTGGCTAAAGAAATACATATCCCTTATTCAAGTTACAATGGGCTCTGTTGCAGAAAGAGATTAGTCTAGAAAGGAGATGAAACGTTCTTGAAGGAGGTAGGTAAAGAAACGTTGTTAACAGTAGTAGTTAAAAGAAACATCGACAACGGTGGTAGAAGTGGTGAACGCTGATGATGATGGTGAACGCTGATGATGACGGTAAAGGGTGGAGAACGCTGATGATGGCGGTGAGGCGATGATGGAGTTTTTTTTTTTTTAATTCCTAGTAATTTTAATTTATCATTTTTATTTTTGTTAGATGTTTTTGAACCAAATTTTGATATTGATTTTGATCTGTTAAATTGTAAATTTTAACTTCAATTGGGTAACTAATTTTATCAGTAAATAAATAATTTTTATTGATAATATAAAGAATTGTAAGAAAAACAAATAAAGTTTGGTGTAAAAAGTGAAAAACTTAATTATACAAAGAGGGTAGATAAGTCTTTTTATATTAGTTAACAGTTTCTTTTAACGGTGTGGGGAAAATAGTATATAATGGTAAAATTGAAGGGGAAATTAATTGACTTTTGAAAAATAAGGGACGGAGTAGTTAGTTTGAACAAAACTGAGAAGGGTGGTAGTAAATTACCCTAAACAGTTTGATAAATATAATAAGATTGTTTAGCATTCTTTGTGAAACCATATAAAAATTAAAAGATTGTTTCACATACGGAAAAAAAATATATATGGAAAACAAATCAAAAGTGAATGAAAAATAAACTAAAAGTAAACGAATAAATTCTATGTGTCATGTCTTTGAATTTCTATTACAATCACTTTAAAATTTTTAAAAATTAAATTATCGCTCTATTTTCCATTGTAATAAATAAAAATTAGTAGTTGTTTCATTCCTCCAAATATAAGTTGTATTAGAAGTTGGTTTTTAAAAATTATAATTCAATTTTTATTTGTTTTGATATTTTGAAATATATTGAAAACTGATAATATACCAAAAATATATTCATTACATACTATAATATATTTACTATTCATATATTTATATTTTTTTAGGAGTTTATTTATTGTGTATAATTATGAATTTTGTTGTTTGAATATATATAGCATATATTGTATATAAGAGAGATAGTTTATAAAAAAGTTGTATATATTTAAGAAGATGACTTTAATCGTATATATGAATTGTAAGAAATTGTTTCATATATGAAAAATAAATTAAAAATATATAAAAAATATACCAAAAGTAAACGAAAAATATTTAAAGTTTCATGCTCTTAGAATTTGTATGCCAATTACTATGAATAAAAATGTAAGAGATTGTTTCATATACGAAAAATAAACTGAAAATATAAAAAAAATAAAAAATAATTGAAATAGAATGTAAATGAAATATCAAATATATTTTTTAAAAAATAAGAGACACTTTGTATATGTCTTTCAGTTACAATATATTATGTTTAATAATAGTAATATATTTTTATTATTATGATATTTTGAAGTGTATTGGAAATTAATAATATACCAAAAGTATACTCATTGTATACTATAATATATTTACTGTTCATATAATACATTTAATTTTTTTTTGAATAAAATTTACTGTTTAATTATCCAATTTTTCAGATTTAAAATCATAAATATTATTCATATAATATTTAAATATTATGGCCAAGGATAGGATTATACAATATAATATCACACCATATCCAACCAACAAAACCAACATTGGTTTAAGAAAAAAAAAATCCAACAAAAGCCAAAGCAAAAAAAAAAAAAAATAGCCATGTGATTGTTGTCTACGGCTATGACCTTCTTTCTTCTCGCCATCAATGTCCATTCTTTTCAAAAAAAAAACCAACAATATGGAAAAAAAAATCATTCAATTATTCTCGTTTAAGCTTGTGTTGTAAAGGGCTTAACCCCAACGGTTTCAAATTGTAGAGAAAACAACTAGATGCAATAGAAACTAATAATTTATCCATTTTATTAGTTAAAACTAAAAAGATCTACTTAACTTTCCAATATTTTGTTCAACACAACCCTAATAACAATAATCTTCTATCACCAATTAAAATCAAAAGTAATCAAATCTCAAACCCAAAGAAGCAAAAACAATACAGAGGTGCATAACATCAAATTTGAAGTTTAAATAACAAAATCCAATAACTAAAAGTTCATAACTTTAAACAAACCAAACCAAATTTCTTCAATTTTCTCATCAATCAAGCAACACCCACATCAATAAAATCATTAAACAAATTAATCAATCCGATTGAAGCACTAAGTAAATATAATCCAATGGCGGCAGAACTGGTGGCGGCGTTGGTTGCTGTGGAGGAGTAAGAGCGTTGGTGGAAGATCTCAAAGTAACCGGAGTCGTGAAGCCATAAGGCCGAGTCTTTAACAATTTTTTTTTTTTTACGTTTTAGTGTGAACAACGTGGGGTACGGGGGTAATTATTTTAAGTGGTATGGGACACACGAATAATTTTAGAAAAGTTGAGGTTTTTAAGCAACAAAATTATAAAAATGGAGTATTTGTGTAAATATTTCATTTTTTAAATATTAGAGAAAAATAAATAGTATATAAAATTATTGAATTTATAATAAATAAATTTATATGTTTTATATTTTTCAATAAAAATAGAATAAGGGAAATTTTACAGTTACTTTATTTTTTATTTACTTTGTATTTACTTTGTTCTTATCACTATTAGATGAGAGTGTATAAAATCATCAAATGGTGAGTGTTAACAAAGTAAGTTTTACTTTGCAAAAAATAAAGTCACCATAGACTACATCATAGCATAAATATATGTTCTCCAAATCTAATAAATTATATAATAAATTGGAAATAAATAAAAATTCTCCGTTACCTACGGAATTGACTGTACTAATTTGTTAATATTTTACCCCAGTAAGATGGTAGGAATCGGCCAATATTCAAAGGCCTGCTAATAGAAGACTTGCTGGTCCCGGGAGTAGTCCATTACTAGGTGTCTTCATTTGGTTCAGAACCCTTTGCTAATCTAATAGTCAAGCCCAAAATTATTAACACTTATAAGATACTGGGTGAATTAGAAATTAGAACTTGACATTTTTTTTTTCTACTTTTCATTTCCTTATGGCAAATAATGTATTGCATCAAGTTTTGGCTAGAGAAAATGTTTTTATATATTTCAAGGTATAAATCTTCAAAAATCTTGTGTCAGCACTGCATTTTTTTTTTTCCAAAATCAGATCTTTTACAAGGTATAAAATAGCTAGGTCACACATATGTACAAGTTCTAGTGATTAAAAAAAAGGACATATCAGCTATACAAATCAGATGCAATTTTGATAACTTTGATGATGTCAAATTCTGATCAATTTGCCCTTTTATCTATAAAATGGACCCATATAATAAAATCTCTAAGAAGACCTGACCATATAATAAATTATATATATAAGTAAGAGTAAATGATATTTGAGGAAAAAAAATATATATATGTGGCCAAGCAAGAGATGACAAAAGCAATTGATTATAGCAGAAGAAGAAGAAAAATGTGGTGGATGGAGACAAAGGTATCCCAAGCAATGATAATATCTTTGCCTATAGAAAGTTCTTTGAATTAATAGTCCACATTGGCCTCATTAGTGGCCAAAGGCATGAATGATGGTGCTTCAGCATTTTGAATGTATATATGGTTCTTTTTCTTATGTAATCACTTTTATATATTTATGTCTTATTTTTTTTATTTTCAAAAACCCAAAAAAATTAATTGACATGAGTTTTTATGATGAGGATGTTGATAGGGTCATCAACTATTTTTTTTATGTGGACCATATATATATATATATATATATATATATATATATATATATATATATATATATATATTCTTGGTTCTAAATGAATTTGCTTCTTAAAATTATGTAATGGGAATTTAATTTTATTTCCAATAAAGATGGGAAATTAATTCCTTGAGCTTATAATTTTTCATTTTCATATAGTATCTTTGTTGCATTCTTTGCATGGTTGTTTCTATATATGCTTTACTACATTAATAAATTCCTGTTGATAAAGCCATGACTTCTTCCTTTATTTATGCTTCAAAATTAAAACATTTCACTCTTAACTTTTCCTTTGTGCGTGTGTATATAATATATATAGGAAATAAGATATATTATGTATAAATGCCAACAACCAATGGAAGCTTTAATTAGTTCCTCATATCCCTTTCTTTTTGTCCCTTTTTTTTTTTTTTTTTTTTGAAAGTTTTCCAGATGAAGTTGAACATTTTTATTGGACTAGGGTGTCCACAATGGGTTGACTCCATTAGAATAATAAAATTAAAAGTAATAAAAGGGTAAAATCAAAATTGAAATTTCAGAATAACTCAATCTAAATTACATTGGTTTATATACGATATTTATTCATGTATAGTGAGAGGATATTAACAATTATTAAATTGACAATTTGATGATGAAATGTTTCAAAAATTAAAGAAAATCAAGAGTTTAATTATTATTATACAAAAGTGTTTATTGTATAAAAGAAAATCAGTTTAAAAAAATGTGTTTAGTTTAATTATTCTTAATAATTTGATCTTAGCACCCACTAACGCATCAAAACAAATTTGTAAAGTTAGGTATAGACTCACTAAACAATTTTAAGTCCATTTAATAAGGTACAAAATTAAATTAAGGCATGCATGTATGGACACTTTCAATTATTTACATCAATATATTTTTTATTATATCCTTAATTTTCTGAAGCATCAATCTATGATTTCTTTCAGAAATGGGGGACATATCTAGCTCACTTTGTACATGACAAGCAAATGCACCATCACAAACTTCTAAGTACAGCTACATTAATTAATAATAATTAATTAATCGTTTAATTAAAAATGTCCCAATGCAGAGCTTGCTATGTGGCTTATGGATATTGAGCACCACGTGTTTCTCCACTATCTATAACAAGCACATTAATGTATATTATACTATATACAATATATTTATCAAAATTGATTTAAGAAAAAAAAATTGGACCATTAAATATATTCCTAGATTCCAGATTCCACTATTGATCATCATTTTAGTACTAACTTCAATCTAAGAATAATTAAATCCAATTAATCAATGTACAATCTTTTGTCATTATACATAGTTTTGCAGATTAATATAATTAATTAGGCCCGTGATTAATTATATAAAACAACCAATGATTTGCAAGACAGGGTGGTCATGACTCTTGAGATCACCCTCTCAGAAGTTGAAAGAGTGCGTATGAAAAAATAAATCATGACATAGCAACTTCTCCTATATTTTAAATTGTTACTCCCTCCATTCCATTCCAACTGTCGTTTTAAAAAATAAAATTTATTCCACTTCAAGTGACGTTTTGAGATTATCAATAAAAAATAAATGTTTCTTTCCAACTTTATCCTTATATTAATTTTAGAGTAAATCTTGATTTTAAAAAAAAGTATTAACTTCTAGTCTTTTTAATATTAGAGTAGTTGTAATTAATAACTTTTAGTTTTTTTTTTTTTTGGTGAGAACTTTTAGTTTTTCTAAAAGAGGGTAATGTAGTCATTTGCACCTATAATTATATCTATTAAATATGTTTTTTAATCTTTGTGAAACAACCTTAAACGACAATTAGAATGAAACTGAGAAAGTAATTACTACTAATTAATTAATAGATCATATGAATTAGTATTAATTAAGGGAATTTTCTTAGAAACTAGAAACAGGCAGATCCAGTCCATATGGCTATGGAAACTTAGGAAATTAAATTATCTCAATTATTTGTTATTTATAATAAAAGCAGCATCTAAAACATTTATATCTTTCTGATTGTTTTTTTTTTTTTTTTTTTTTTTGCTTCTCTTTGTATTTGAAAAATCATTTAAATGCTTCAGTGGACAATCTATATATAATTAATTAATTAAGTAATGAGTATTAATGTCTAAAGTGAAATTTGCAAACCTCAAAATTTAATTCATTTTATAATCAATATTGCTTACAAAAAAGTGAATTCCTCAATGATTTTTATCACTAACTAAATCATCATATAACCCTAATATCATATATATATCAAAATTATTTTTAAAATCTCGATCCCATAATTCAATGTTTTATATATATGAACAAATTTTTAACATGATAACAAAATTTTTATAAATAAAAATTTAATAATTTATTTCTTTTACTATTTTCATTTTATATATGTAATTTGCTCGTGTTTTAAAATAGTTTAGATAAACCAAATATATCGAACTCACTCTTAAAACTTTATGTAACAATTAATTTGTAAGTTCAATGACTGAATAAATATGAGTTTCTTCTTTCTCACAAATGACATAAGGGAGATTTGATAAGAAGATGCATTATGAAAGTGATTTGTTAGGACGTCATAAGGGCACATAATAGTCATTAGAAGGGTTCTTAATTAATTTTCTTTGATTTTAAAATTAAACAATATTGAAAAGTTACTTTTATTTTGGTATTGAAAGGGACATGCATCTCAAAGTTAGTGACAGAATTCGTACTTAATTTATTTGTTTATAATTGTCATGCAAATCCTTCAATTATCCACATTTACCCGTTTGATTTGACAAATGACAACACCACCACCAACCTTTTTTTTTTTATTTTTTTATTTCAACATTTCATCAACTTATTTATAAATAAATCAATCTTAGAGCTAACACTTAAGATTTTTTAATCATTAGAAAAATAAATTTTAACGTTGAGGAGATAAATGTTAATTAACATGCACTATATATGTTTGAAAAAAAAAAATATAAAAGTCCATTTACAATTTTTTAAATAGTATTTTGAGCCAGTAGATGTTTAGTCTATGTACAATTACTAAAATTAAAAATGAATGATGTATTTAATATAAAAATAATTATAAAAAATTACAATTAACTTTTCTGTTCACTTCAAATGAGTGGATTTATGCAACTTTTTCTAATGATTTCCATTAACTCTAACGTCCCCTTCTCATTTTTAGAGAATTAATAAAATTAAAAATATTTTATTATTATTAGGTAAAAAACAGAAAACAATGTCATGTATATTATAAATTACTTGTTCGGTTTTATATTTTCTGTCATTTCTAAAATGAGTTTTTTTTTTCTAGTATACACACACACACACACACACACACACACACACACACACACACACACACACATATATATATATATATATAAATATATAAATGAAATTAGAAATTAGAAATTATTAGATTAATATTTATTATAATCATTAAAAAGTATATAATACATTTAAATAATAATTTATTTAATATAAATTTAAATAAAAATAATCATTTATGTAAATATATATGTATAGTGTAACAAGAGTTTTTTAAAGATTTATATACACATGGGTATAAGATTTGAGAAGTTTGAAACCCTAATTATTAAATTCCTCTCAATCTGTTATACCCATAAAAAATAATTCACGTAGCATGGAATATTAATATAGTGTTTAAAATAATTAGTTGTATATAATAAACACCTAAATTTTGATGCCTCGAAAAGAGATGTATACATATCCACTTATCCAGTAGAGCAACACCGACATGGCAGAAACAGGATTCCTCAAAGGCATTGAGTCCTGTTTTGAATTCCCAAATAAAAACAAGAACAAGAATGTGAAAATAATTTTATTCTTCTTCTTTTTCTACTGTCAAACAATATAATTTTTTTGACTATTCCTTTGGCAGACTCAGTGGATGATCAGTGATTTAATATATATATATATATATAGTATTATTGGATCTTTCCAATTTATTTATATATTAAAATGATGTTATAAATGCTAGTTCTGAGAATTAAACATCTAATATATATTGGAAAAAAGTTTAATTAAATTTAAAAAATTGATTTATATAAAAAGGAAAGATAATTTTTTTATGAATCATGATTTAATTCTTCATAAATTAATGCTGAAGAATGTAATTTTTAAATTACATAATAAAAAATATAATATATATAGTTGATATGTAAAATAAATTGAAAATTTTCATTTTTAAATTTAATAATAAATCCAAGTTGCACAGACAATATTAAAGGAGTAAAAAAAGTATGGACTCTAAATTTATAATATTTAATTCATAAATAAAATACTAAATATTTGAAAAAAAATTCTTTTGAGTATTGATTTCTTGTGTTACAAACTAGAGAATCATAATAAATATAACTCATTAATTTGTATGGAATAAAAAAGGAAAGAGAAGAAAAGGGTGGGACCAAAACATTTTAGATATATACAAAGCATGCACCGGAGCAGAAGCTATTCCTTCAATGGGCACTGGGCAATGGGTTGAGAGTTGAGAGAGGGGTGAGCTGAGTCAGTCTTTTCAGCGACCAAAAAATGGACCCACCAACCCATACGGCTGCACCTTCCCTCACCGGCAACGCGTGCTCCCATGTCACTCTCTCATCACTCTCCTTCACTTTCTTCTATATTCCCATTATCTCCATTATTTTATTTCTTAGATTCTTCCATAAACAATAATATAA
>CATIWO010039812.1:0-13490 GCA_949673435.1 Macaranga tanarius
TGATTTTTATGAGAGAGAGTTGTGCCATTTATGTGTGTGAATGTGCATGACATGAATTTATGTCCTTGAAGGAATTTTTAATTCTTTCCAAGTGGACACGTGTTTGGGTGATGTTGAGGCCACGTGCAACGGGTCTCACAATTTTACTACTCACTAGATACCCTATTTTTCTCTGTTTTGGCCGAATGGATTATAAAATCCATAATTAATTCCACACATATCTAAATTGAGTAAGTCCAATTAGAATTAGAAGAAGACTCATAACCCTAAATTTGATAGTAATCATAACCCTAAATTTGATATTAATTTTGGGGTTATTGGACTTGTGTGTGTGGTTTTAAGTCATGTTGTATTTGGATCATTTAGTGATACTTGGTGTATTTGATATGATTTGTAATGGTTGCTTATTGAAATTCGTATATATGATATGTAGGAGTTGGAAGAGGAAGCGGAAACCCTACTCAATAGGGGGAGCTTTACTTTGAGAATGAGTTAAAGCTTTTTAGTAAGCAATTATTAATACAATGCTTACATATATTAAATTCTCATGTAACTAGATTTACTTGATGATGTTGGATTGTGAAGGCTATTGGTTGTGGAAAGAAAAATGTATACATATGTATATTGATGCTGTTATATATATATATTATGGTGAGGATGATGAAATGTATACATATTGCATTGTGTGAGGAAAACGTGTGAGTGTGGAGATTGAGCTCTGCGATCTGAGATTGAGCTGGGTAAAGAGTCTCAGATGTGACTATTCATGTGATAGATATACGTGTGAGATCTGAGACTGAGCTGGGCAGAGAGTCTCAGGAATTGTCACTTGAAAATAGAAAATATAAAAAGCAAAGTGAGTTTGTGTTAACGTGTATGATGTATGTTAAGATTTCTAGCCAGATAACTAACAAGTATAAACATGCATTGTTACATTGTGTTCATATAAATTGTGTTGAATGTGGCTTTAATGTGAGATTGATGATTTGAGAAATGTAAATTGTTGAATAGTGTGAATTGGTGTATATAAGACACCAACAATGATGTTTTAAATGCTTATAATTCTTGTTGTGACTTGAATTGAGTAATATTTATGTGCTTTGACATCAATAGTCACTTCAAGGGTATTTTTATTAATTTATACAATCGAATTAAGTCTACGTGTCTACATAAAAGTTGTAGCCCTCTGAAATAGCTTTCCATAGCCTATTGAATCACTTAAATTTGAGTTATATAGAGAAAATTATGGCTGAAAGAGTATGGTATAGTTAGTATAGTCATGTCTCTGTGCACCCGTGCCGACTCGGCAACTGGGTGCCGAGTCGTGCCTACGACTTGGGGTGCCGACTCGGCACAGTGTGCTAAGTTGTGATGAGTCAGCCTTCTTTAGCATACTTTTATTTCTGTATTTTAACCATAACTTGAGCTGTAGACCTCTAAATGAGGTGTGATTTAATACTACAAAAACTTTAAAGAGTCCTCTACAAGTTCCATCTTTTGAGGTTGAGTAGAATCTATCTTTAAAATTCTCTAATTGAGCTTGACATTTTAGTAATGTTAAATTCTTATAATTTGATATGTAGAAATGTTATTTATATATTCTTCTTAATTAATTATTGAGGAGTATTATATGTTTGATTATATTATCAATTGCTTATTGAGTTGCAAGCTTATTCCTTTGCAATTATGGTTTTCAGGTGTTAGATAGCCTAGCTTGAGGAGCTTGCTTTGATAGAAAACTTGAAAATTGATATAGTTGTGAACTCAGGTAGGACAACAACGTGCTTGGTGTCAACATCTTCATCCTCATGAGCATCTCACCATTTTTGGCATATGAATTTTATAATAGAATTAAATGGTTTTTGTATATATATATATGTAAAGCTATGTACCTTGTATAAACTTATACTTTTATTTATAACAAATCTTTTATGAAAAATTTTAGCATTGCCACGTATATAATTTATAATTGGACACTTGTATGTGGTACCTGGAGGGTGCTACATATACATTGCTAAAATCAGGATTATGTGCATACAATTCCTTAATATGCTCAAAACCAAGTAATTTAGCATCCAAAGTATTAAATAAAATGTACCTCCTTAACAATGCATCATCCACAAATGTTTTTCTTACCTTGTTTGTATTTGATAATATAAGGGAAAGACTCAAGAAACTCACCCCACTTAGCATGTCTCTTGTTGAGCTTATTTTGTCCATTCAAATGCTTCAAACTCTTATAGTCGATGTGGATAACAAACTCATTAGATAGTAGGTAATGTTGCCAAGACATACATCTCCTTGTCATATGTTGGGTACGCCACTTAATTTCTCACTGAAATATGCAATTGGTTTACCCTCTTATATTAAAACAGCTCCAATTCCCATGCCACAAGCATCACATTCAATCTCAAATGTTTTATCAAAATTAGGCAAAATAAGAATAGGTGCAAAAATTAATTTAGATTTCAGCATATTAAAAGCATCCTCTTGTTCCTTTTCCCACCTAAATTCAACATTCTTTTTAATTACTTCTGTCAAAGGGGCAGCTATGCTAGAGAAATCACGCATAAAAACGTCGATAAAAACTAGTTAAGCCATGGAAACTACGAACATTCCTGATATTCTTAGGTGTAGGCCAAGTTTTAATAGCCTTAACCTTCTCATGATCAACCTCTATACCATGCTCACTAACAATATATCCTAAAAATATAACTTTAGGCACACAAAATGAACATTTAGCAAGCTTAGCATACAACTTTTATGATCGTAAAACACTAAAAACTGATCTAACATGCATAATATAGTCCTTTAGGGATTTACTATATACAAGTATATCATCAAAATAGACAACAACAAACTTACCTATAAAATCCCTCAAAACATGATTCATTAAATGCATGAATGTACTAGGAGCATTAGTTAAACCAAATGGCATGACTAACCACTCATATAATCCATATTTTATTTTAAAGACAGTTTTCCATTCATCACCAATTTTCATTCCAATTTGATGATACCCAGCCATTATATCAATTTTAGAAAATATATATATACCATATAATTCATCTAACATGTCATCTAAACGAGGTATAGGATGACAATACTTTACAGTGATTTTATTGATGGCTCGACAATTAATATACATACGCCATGTTCTATCTTTTTTAGGTACAAATAACACGGGTATAGTACATGGGCTCATACTTTCTCTAATCAATCCTTTAGATATCAACTCATCCACTTATTTTTGTAGCTCCTTTGTGTCTTCGGAATTACTCCTATAGGCTGGCCTATTCAGAATTTGTGCTCCAGGAACAAAATTAATTTAATGTTCTATCCCTCTTAATAGTGGCAAACCATCAGGCATAGACTTGGGAAATAAATCCTCAAATTCCTACAACAATACTTGAAAAGAACTAGGTAGATAAGAGAGAATTGGGTTAGTATCAAAAGCTAAACATGTACCTTTGAATACCAATAGTATAATAGGTTGCTTGCTTAGATAAGTCTTTCTAATCTCACCCTCTCTTGCAAAGAAATTGCCTTTTACCTCTTTTTTTTACCACTCTCTGCACACTATTCTCTCTTTTTGCATGCGCAATCTCACTATTTTTACTTTCTCTGTGCATCCTTTCTATCTTCTCTCCTTTTTCCTCTATTTCCTCACGCCTTTCTTGGCTTTTATCACAACTCTTCTTTTGTTGGTGTACCTTTTATTTTTCATGTGCACTCTCACATTCACTCAAAATTTTCTGATCCTCATACACTTCCTTAGGCGACATAGGTAATAAATTGATAGTCTCACCATTCATCTTAAATGAATATTTATTAGTAAAACCATCATGCATGACTAGCCTATCATATTACCATGGACGTCCTAATAATATGTGACTAACTTGCATAGGAACTATATCACATAATACCTCATCACAATAATGCCCAATAGTGAATGTAATAAATGCTTGCCTAATGACTTTAATATTTCCACCCTCATTCAACCATTGTAACCTATAAGGTATGTGATGCTTAGTTGTTTTAATCCCCAATTTATTAACTAACATAGCATTAATAACATTAGCATAACTTTCACCATCTATAATCATACTATATAATTTATTATGTATTATGCATCGAGTATAAAAGATATTCTCATATTGTACCTCTTCCTCCTTAGCTTGCATGTTTAAGGCACACCTAGTAACCAAAAGTGTAAATTGGTCCTTGTAGGGCTGATTCATCCTTCACATCAGATGTGTCCTCTAATGCTGGCATGTCACTCAAATCATCATCATCCTCTTCCTCACTCACCACCTCACTATTGCGTAGGGTCATGATCTTGGCATTTGGACATTGTGCAGCCTTATGCCCATATCCCAAACATCCAAAGCACTGAATATTACTCAACTTACCATTGGATTTATCATCTTTAGGTTGTGAATTTGATGTAGTAACATCCTTGCTTTTATTTGGCTCAAATTTGCCCTTATTTGTTCTTATTTCTCCTCCCATATTCTTCCAATTCAACTTCCATGTAGACGTGGGATTCGAATTTATTTTAGTTTTCACCTTCAATTGCTTTTCCACCTTAATTGCCATGTGTACCATGTCCTCCAAATCTATATAATGATGTAATTCAACAAGGTTAGCAATTTCATGATTCAAACCTGATAGAAAACGTGCCATGATAGCCTCTCTATCCTCTTCAATATTAGCTCAAATAATGGCCATCTCCATCTCTTAAAAATACTCTTCAACACTCCTAGAGCCTTGGTTCAACCTTTGTAACATGTTATACACCTCTCTATAATAGTGTTGGGATACAAATCTCTTCCTCATTATGGTTTTCATCTCAAACCATAAAGTAATTGGTCATTCTCCACTTCTACGTCTAATTAAGGTGAATTGATCCTATCATATACTAGCATAGTTAGTGAACTCCACGACGACCAATTTTGCCTTTTTCTCTTCAGTATAATTATCACACTTGAACACCTTTTCAACCTTTTTTTCTCACTCTAATTATGCCTCCGGATCACTCTTCCCTTGGAAAGATGGAATTTTCATCTTGATTGATCCTAAGTTTCCATCTTTAGTCTTGCTCTTGTTGGCACGTGTCGATCCATCGTCGTCTGCTTCCTCTTATAATTCGTTGAAGAGAATGCGTTAGGTCTCCCTTGGTTTGATAGGGGTAGCTATCTCCATCCTTGCCAATCGTTCATGGACCTTTTAATTGTCACTCTTCATATCCTCTTGTTAAGCCAACATATTTTATAACATTACTTGTATTGCATCCAATGTAAGTTTCTTATTTGTATCCATGATGTAAATCTGAAATAGAAATTAAAAAAAATTTCTATCCTAACACTCCCTTACGTGTTTCTCTCAATTAATTAAAAACTCTCTAATGCTCTCATAATTGAACACACACAAAGAATTGCCTTTTGAATTCTTAATTGAGCTAAACTCTTATTACTTCTAAGAGAATCACAAATCAAACTAGATAATTAAAGTTACTAATGAAAGATAAGCTAGAATATATAAATGTAGGCTGTTTTAGGTAATTTCAGGTATATCTGAAATTTGAAATTTATTTATGCATGAATTTTAGGTATTTAACGGGTAAAAGAAGTGTTTAAAGATGTAGAATGATGTTGCCTAGGTAGACAAAGAAAAATAAGTAGAAAATATGCAAATTGATGAGTTTTCGAAAGGTAATTTGCTTACCCACGAATTTTATTGATGAAACGAATGATAATCAATACGACTTCCTTCAATTTTGTTGGGACCAAATCACTTGATGTAATTTTGATACGGAATGAAATTTGAATAATTTTTTTTTTATTATCAATAAATAAATACTACGCTAGGAATATGTAGCTTACACTAGAGCCTTTGCTCTGATACTAAACTGATGTGTCCCACTAGTTATCTAACAACTAGGATCCATAACAATCTATTGGGATCGTTGCCCAAGGATCTATCTAGCATAAACTAAAGGAATTAGCAACACTAGCTATTGAACAACTAGCACTTCTAATTATCAGGGTTGAAATTGCAGCACGCTCGAAGCAAATTCAGATTTTAGCTCTCGCAAGAACTCAAGAAAATTAAATTAAGAATTTGAATAAAAATTAATCAACTATTAATAATAATTTTTGATATAAGTATTTATAGACTTGTAATCTAAACCTAAACTTGTTCTGAAAGAAAACAACTCATTAGGAATAACAATGACATTCCTAATTAAACACAAACTCTAATTAGTAAAGAAAACATAAAGAAAATACTAATTAAACAAAATTCATCCCTTGATACACGGGCGTGTACAAGCTCCGAAAAATTTAGCAAATTTCAACAGACTTCAACACGGCTTAGAACACGGGTTGGACTTAAGTAACACGGGCGTGTTTCGATGTCTCATCAGAAGTTCAAACAGTTATACGGCTTTATACACGGGCGTATCATCTGACCGTGTATCATGCAGATGACGCTTTGAAAATAAGCACGGGCGTGTCTTGGGACACGACCTTAGATCACAGGGCGTGTATAGGAACACGACCTTAGACACGGGTGTGTACGTACCCATGTCTGGCTCAAGACAATTTATAAATATTCAACACGGTCGTGTAAAGATGTACACGGGCGTGTATCGGTCGGATCACAACTAAATAAATTAATCAACTTAGTTTCTTCATCTCCTTTTTATTTCATAAACTCTAGACTCTTTTGCACAAGCTCATTGGTTCATCCTCTTAACTCGAGATCTCGTGATTGGTCCTCCATCATAATTCAAATGATTTGAATTTGGCTTTGTGCTTGCATGTCCATATGCATCAAAAGCCTAAGATAAAGATTTCTGAAAGATTAACATATGTAGAGGAACCAATAAAGATACTTGATCAGAAAGTAAATCAATTGAGAAATAAAGAGATTCTGATTGTGAAGGTGAAATGGAGCCATCATTCACCTAAAGAGGCTACATGGGAAGTAAAAGAGTAGATGAAATAGAAATACCCGAATTTATTTCCGGAAGATGGTGAGTAGTTAATTTCAGGGATGAAATTTTTATAAGGAGGGGAGAAATGTAACATCCGCCCTTTTTACATATGTATTTATAACGTATGTATGACATTTTATGCATATTAGATAGTTGACTTCATTTAAGTTTGAGAATAGGTACAAGTTGTAGAGAGGGACTATATTGTAAGATTAGTTTAGAGTTAATTGTTATATTAGAAAGTTGTGGGCTAATATGTATTATATCAAATTCATTAAGGAGTTAAGAAGGGATTTTGGTGATAAATACCATAATTATCTAGATATTTATCATTAGTATTATTATTATTGTTATTTGGTTGATAATTATTCATTTAATATGCAATTATGAGAAGGAGACTTTAGAGGGGCAAATGGTGGTGTTTGATTGGGTGAGTGTGTGTGTATGTATATGTGTGTGTTGATGTAGAGATTTAGGAGAAGAAGAATAAGAGAATTTTTAATAGATTTTTGGAGAGTTTGTGATCTTGCTCTAGCTTGCAATTGGGAAGCATTAGAGGTCTCATATGCGTTGAATTCTAATTGGTAAGTTTTACTTGTATTTTTGTTGATTGTAATTGAGTTTTAATGTTGGTTAAATTAGGATTCTGTCTCCTCTATTTTTGGTCCTTTGTTCTAACCATAACTTGAGCTATAGAGATCTGATTTGAGCATGGTTGGATTCTTTAAAAATTTCAGAGAGTTCTCTAAAATTTTTATGTTTTATGCTTAAACTGAATCTGTTGTTAGGAAGGTCGAATAAGGCTAGACATTTTATTGCTCATGCTAATGCCCTATTCTACCCGACTTATTTCAAAAATCCATAATTAATTCTCTGCATGTGCAAATTATGTGATTTTAATTGGAAATGAAATTAGACTCATATATATAGAGTTTATATAAATTTGGTGATTATAGGATGTGTTTATGAGTTTTAAGAGCATCATGAACTTCATGCATCAAACATGCCAGCAGTAGTATATAGGTTAGTTTGTGAATTTTCTTGTGTATTAGTTAGATAGTGATATCTAGAGATGTAGAACTCCAAATTGAGCAAAGTCAGATGCCCTGGAAACTTCAGAGAGTCACCTACAATGTTTATGTTTTAAGCCTGAGCTGAATTTGTAGTTAAGGTTATCTAACAGGGCTCAATGTTTTTTTCTTCAACCTATTGGCTCTGTTTTGGCCAATTTTAATAAAAAATTCATAGATTATTTTGTACTTATCCGAATTGAGTAATTCAAATTGAAATTGTTAGTAGACTCATATAACTAGCTTCAGTATTATTTTCATGGTTATTGAACTTGTGTGTAAATTATTTGGATACATTGAACCTTGAGCTTGGAGTTACAATTAGTTGCATCTGAGTGTAAGTGTCATGTTACTTTGTGGTATTGATGTATAGTTATGTGTAGGATTTGAGAATAAAATAAGAGACAACACTCACTAGAAGAAGCTTTTCTTTTTGAAGGATTTGAAGGGTTGAGATAAGTAATTGTTAATATAATACTTACTTACATTGATTCTCAAGTAACTATAGTTGTTAACTATGTTGATTTGTGTATGCCGTTTAATATGGCAAGAATGAGATATATATGTATATATTATTTGTGAGAATATGACTGATTTTTTTTTTTTTTGAAAAAGAGAATATGAATGGTTAATTGAGAATGTGTTGTGGTGAATTGTGAATATTGGCACCTATGTTGTGCAAGCCATTTGATGTGGTATGGTTGATCTGTAAGATTGCGAGAATAATGAAATATATACATATGCATATTAATTGTTGTGAGAAATGTGAGGAATACGTGTGATAGTGGAGACTGAGTTGTGCAGAGAGCCTCCACTGAATATGAAACTGAAACTTAGCTGGGCAGAGAGTCTCAGATGTGGTCATTCATATGAGGAATATAAATGTGTGAGATCTGAGACTGAGCTAGGCAGAGAGTCTCAGGAATTGCCATTTGTATATGAAAAATATGAAATATGTGAGAAATTATGCAATGTGTGTGAGAAACATATGATGATAACTCCAGTCAGATAACTAACTTGCATAATCATGCATTTTGTATTATGTTTATATATTTGTGTGGAATGTGGATTGAATATGAGCATTATATTATGGATTATTTGGAATGCTATATTTTGATGTATATTAGACACCTATAATTGATGTTTGGTGTTTGGATATCTTTTTGTGGTGTTTTGAATGTTGTACGGTTATTAGAGACGACCATGTAGTTTTAAAATATGGCCGTGTGAAATTTCTGCACAGTGAGGTAAAATGTGCAAGGAATAACTCGGTACACCGTGCCGAGTTAAGTAGGAGTTGGCATACGGTGCCTCTGTCCCGACTCGGCATGATGGCACGAGTTGGCACTAACGTTGTGCCTTTGGCATGACTCGGCACGAAGGCCCAAGTCGGCACCTGAGCTGACTGTCACGAATCGACACACTCGAACGAGTCGACACACTTGAACGAGTCGGTACGCCTTTTAGTTTGCTTTCTTTGACTTTTTGAACATCAAACTTTATTCCAATACACTCCAGTGGAATTTAAAAATGATATTAGCCTAAATAATTATGCTGTTTTCTTATAGTTTGATATGAAATATATTATTTATATATTTTCCTTAATTAGTTCTTGAGAAGTATTACATGTAGTATTATATTAATAATTGCTTGTTGAGTCGCAAACTCATTCATTTGCAATTATGTTTTTCAGGACTTAGCTGAAAAGAGTTTGAAGTGTGCCTTGTTAGAGAGCTCTAGTGGGTTGAGGTGAGTTTGGTGTCGACAATATAATCCTCATATGGCATATAGCATTTGGCATATGTATAACATTATGTACGTTTAGTATTTATGTGTAATGTCATGTGTAATAGTAGACTGTGTACATTGTACAATGCATATACATAATATATCATTTGAGTAAATTTTTATTATGCCATGTGTTGTAGTGTATTAATGGACAAGTGTATGTGGTACTTCGAGGGTGCTACAATAAAATTTATCAAAATTAATTCTATTTATTTTATTAAACATTAACAAAACTTTTTTTTAACTATAAATTAATTTTTAATATTTTTAACATTAAATTTCTCTTTTTTGGTGATCATACATTAGCTTTCTAATAATTTTTAAATTTAATATTTTTCTTGTTAATAACTTCTCTACATTATTTTTAAATCATAATCATAATTATTTAAATTATAAAAAAATTAATTATAGTTACTTTTTATTAAATTTCAATAAAATATCTAAATTTATTCTATTTATTTAGTCTATATTAGTCAATATAAAAGTTTACCTAATTAGAATAGGAAATACAATTTAATTTAAATTATAATTGAATATACTTTATGTTAACCTAATTAAAACAGGAAATACAATTTAAATTCTATTAAAATTGTAATTTTAATTAATTAATTTTAATTTTTAAATTATTAAATTATCCGATTTTTGTACAATAGACGTTTTAGTAACTTCATGTGTTCCCCCTCTTGGTACATTTATATATATATTATAGATGTATTATAGATATATGTAATTTAATTTAAATTAATTTTTTTATTTCATATGTATTACAGGTTATTACATTAATAATTATAATTAAATGAAGATTAATTTAACAGTTTTTAATTTTATTTATACAAATACTCAAAGAAAAACTTTTTAAATTTATAAGATTATAAAATTATTTTTTAAGTTTTTTATTTCTTAATATATTTTTATAAAATATATATATTTAATCATCTAGTATTTTTAAGTTTTACGTTATGCTATAAAAATTTATTATTATAAATTTACCAATGATGTAATGTCAAATATTTTTCACAATTATTAAAATTTTTTCACTTTCTACTAAACTATGAGTAAGGTAAGACCCATTTGAGAAAAATAGTAAAAAAAAGACAAACTTTTAAATATTCAGTAGATCAAATAAAAAATTATTTTGAGTATTGGGTAAGTCGAGTCAATAACATCTAACAAAAAAAATTGTTAATAAATTAATAATTGTGATAATTAAAACCTAAAAAAAGATAGCGCCTTCGAACCCAAAATGTTACATCAAACTATATATATATGGAAGATTTAAGTTAGAAATAAAATTATGTATATAAAATATATAAAAGTTAAAGACAAATTCATTTTGCCACCTAGGACAAATATTGTCGTATGACAATATTTCTTGATTCTTCTAACTAATCTTTCTAATATTTATATTCTATTTTATTTACACTTCATAAAATATCAATAAGCATTAATTTTTTTATATTTTATGATCCTTAAAATTTCTAAATATATTTATTTTAGTTTTTAAAAATTTTATATCTTATATTTTTTATTTTTATTTTTGCACTTCACAACATAGTAATGAGCATTAAATTTTTTTATATATTTATCTTTTCACATTTCTAATTTTATTTATTTTAATTTTAAAATTTTCAAATCAAATACTTTACAATTTTTAAAGGTTATATTTTTTTAAAAAATAATATATTATCTATCTATATAGAATAAATAAAAGTTATCAATACATATTTTACTATTTAGGACAAATAGTGCCATGTGACAATTTTACTATTAACTATTTTTTAAAATATTTTATTTAATTTTCACTCCACAAAATATTAACGAGCATTAAATTTTTTATATTTTATTAACTTTTCTTATTTATAATTATTAATTTTAAAATTTTTATATTATATATTTTTTTCAATTCAGAACACATTAAATTATTTATATAAAATATATAAAAATTGATGATACATATTTTACTAAGTAATATAAATTTTATCATATGATATTTTTATTCCTAACTAAATTTTCTTAATTTTTATATTTTATTTTTATTTTTACAATGATAAATAATTAAAAAATATAAATCACAAAGTTATAAATAAATTCTTTTAGTACTTATGTCATAAGTCATTGATTATTTATATTTTATAATTTTGCATATTTTATTTATTATTATTTTAATTTTTACAATTTTAGGTTTTATTAATAATTTTTCAACTTTTTAATTTTTATAATTGTTAATTTTATAATATTTCTATATCCCTTTATTAAATTTATAAAAAAATATTTTATATAACCCGCATATCGTGTGAGACTGTGAGCTCTAATATATAGTAAAACTAAAGAAATAAAATAAACTAGGGCTGCCGATCAACTAATAAAAAAAACGGCCGCTGGGCTGAGTGTCGGCGGCAATGTCATATAAGTTGATGCATACAAAATTAGTACAAAAAATAAATTTGTTGGAATCAGGTGAATTTTTTTTTTTCATGGTTTTATAAAATAAAAAAATACAAATAGTAAAAAATTCACATATTTGAGAGATTTTCATTAATAATTTTCAATTACAGAGTTCCAGTAGTGAAAAAATAATAGAAAACTATAAATTTTACTAATAGGTAATTCATTGTTGATTAAAAATTTACAACAGCTGCATCAACTCACGCAATTTCGGGGTTGAATAGCAAATATCAGCTGCAAAATTTCTCTTCAACCTCTACGGCATCAACTGCAGTACCATGGCGCCGTCGTTTCACGCTCAGGCCGTTAAGTCCCTCAATAATTCCTCCGGAGGCCGCCGCCGCTTTGTCGTGAGTTTTTCTTTTTACGTATTAAGTAGCAACGGTGTATTAATTTGTGTGTAGCAATGGTATACATATGGTGTTAAATTAAAGGTCAAATTAAATGCATCGAGCTTATGCTTCTCAGTTTTCAAGGTTGAATATTGCTCCAGTTGCAACATTGTGGAATTTGTGCCTGTTCGGCATGTGTTTTAAGCTAGAAATTTGTTTCCTGCGAATTACAGTGAACATGATATTAATTTGGAAGTATTTATACTATATAATATTTGCCTTTTGCGTGTATTAATTGATGTTATAAGCTGATTGAATTCTAGTGATATAATATACAAGTTTTGTTAGTGCATGTTTTATTTGTTTCTTTGAGTCCTTGTTTGGAGGAAATTGTTTGCAAGAATTGAATTCAATTGAATTCTTGCAAAATCATGCCGCTTTTGATATTGTTATATTTATGTATTTTCTTTTATTCATAATTGCTTGAATTGTTCATTTCCTTCTTTTTTTTTCCTCTCCAGTTCAAGTCTTTGTCTCAGAGAATAGAAGAGATTGAAATTGATGTCTATCGAAGCCTTGATAAAACCAAGTCTCAGCCTTCTGAAGGATCCTCCTTTTTTCGGGATGGCCTTGTGGAATGGAGGGTATGCGTTTTTCAATAATTTCTTTATTTTACTTGGCTTTTGGGATATTATGGTTATGGAAGCTGAAATCTGTTATTCGACAAGCCATCTAATTGTATGTTCCTGGAATATGGGTGTCTGATCCTTATAGCCTAATTGGATAGGTACAATGGAGTGATGGGTTGTTAATGGAATGAAATTCTTTTCATTGAGATTTACTTATTTATTTAAT
>CATIWO010039842.1:0-24245 GCA_949673435.1 Macaranga tanarius
CCTCGTCTCCTAACCGATGTGGGATTTGGTGCACCATCATAAGGGTTCACCAGTCTAAGAAAATTTCGGCTATATGAAGCAGATTTTGGGTGGGGAATTCCTGTCTAGGTGAGTAGTGCAGGATTGGCATTCAAGAACGATATTGTGCTGTTTGAAACCAGAGGTGGTGATAGAATTGAAGCCTGGGTAACCTTAGAAGAACAGGAAATGACAATTTTTTAGCAGAATCAGAAGCTTCTTTCATTTGATTCCACTGCTTAGAGTCTCATCATAACCATCACATAGTTTATGACTGAGCCTGAACAAAATTTATTATCTTTTTTCTATTGCAAAAATTGTTGAAGTAGAAGGATGACGGCAGGATCCTGCATAAATATTAGAAACTAATAAGAATACCTGAACTAGCAATTTCTATGCGCAAATTAATAAGATTCTTCATTTACTATGACGCCTTGAAAATTGTTATCACACTTGCAGTTGCAGTTGGAGCTGTAGCCTGACAGGTTACTAATTGTCAGGTTCCTTTCCTTAGTAGATATATCGAACTCCATTAGCATGAATTCTGATTCTATACTTAATTTATTCAGTTCTTCTCGTGTTTTCCCTGAAATTATGCGTATTGATGGGTTTGCTTCCATAATTATGTTGAAACAAGAATCATCCTTATTTCCAATCAAAATTAAGAGAACTGTGCTGACGAAGAAATTATCATTTTAATTATGAATAGTGAGTTTAAAGAAAAAGCATCTCTAGCACTTCTTGGACAATAAAGGATCTAGCGTATAATGTCCCTTCTGTGAGATTTTTTGCGGGAATAATTATATCCTTGCTATTGGAGTTAATTAACAGTAAAGTCAACCCTTTCACAACATCATCAATTTTCCATACTGTATGTATGTGACTGCCAAATTCCTCTTTAACAGTTGCATACTCTGCAGCGGCGGAATCTCCTGAAAGAAAACAGATTTTTTAGCTGAATTCGCCAAGAAAGAAGGATAACAAGGTCAGCTTTAGGTATCTATAGAGTATGATCTCAAAAGACTGCCAGTGTGGGAGTAGTCTAGCACCACTTTTCTCCAAAAAAAATCATGAAATGCAAGATTCGAATTCTACCACAGTTGATTTATTTAAATGGAAAGAATGTCTCTATATGTAGTCTATCAATATTTCAATCATTTCACCTCTTATCAATAAAAAAAAAAGTTTCAACTAATTTTAGGATATTTTTTTCCACTATGGAGAATCTAAAGTAAAATTCTTACAAGGTAAAAGGTGAAAATTCATCTGAAACAAGGGAAGCCCTTTGATGCTTGAAGAAAGGTTTTTAACAGATCAAAAACTCTGATTTTTCCTACAAACAAGGTATGTTGTCATTTTCTTGTTGTATGTCATATATGTTATGAACAGAATGTACGTCCTCACAACAACTCTGCACTAAAAACTTGTGTTCTTGTTGGATATGCCAGTATGAAATGAAACACGAAACGAAGGAGCATTATTCTAGCTGTCCGTCTTAGGCAATAAATTAAATCTCAACCAATAAAATGGCACAATATATATACACAATGGTTTAGTTTCTTGTTTCCTTGATGTTAATCCTTGGAATATACTAATAAGAAGCACTTCAAACAAAGTTTTAACAAATTCAATGTCAATAGTCCAAGCATTACAGTCAGATTTGGGTTGTTTATTATTTTAGCCGCATAGAGGACTCAAAAAAAGGCATCAAAATCTCTATATATGTTCCCTGACCATCACCATGTGTGTACTTTCTGAATGTCTTCATGAGAGCCGGCAAAATTAACCCCAATGAAATTAGTTTTGGTATGATAAAAGTGCAGGTTTCGAAATGAAATTTTCACATGAACATTGTGCTATGATGCCACATTATTTATCTTATCCCTATCGGTATATGAGACTATATAATGTGGACTGAGAGTGGGAACGGTTTGAGGAAATTAGCATATTTGATAATTTTAATGTTTTAAGAGATAGTGCTCAAAACTCTTGAGAGGATATGCTCAAAATGCCCACATTAAAGGCATCCATTTTAGCCCTTTTCTCCACTTAACTTGCTTTGGAATTCATAAATAATTACCTTGTTTAATCGACTACTTGCTGCCTGTTCACATTGGATAGCTTATGAATGCGACTCAATAATAACAATAATAATAATAACTTATCATCTAAGAGTAGAATATTGCAGAAAATGATGTTCATATTGTAAGGTTTATACGTGTCATTTTTTACCTTACCGTATCAACATTATTAAGTTACCACCTAAGCTGGAGATCAACAAGAATATATATAGGACATATATGTAAGTCAAAAATCTCTAAGATTTATTGTTTGATTGAACTATGTTCCTGCATTTCACTATGCTTGATTTTAGGCCCACAATTTTTGTTGACTTTCATATCCTGTAGCCTAGTAAAATGCTCCAACAAGAAAAGGGTTAAATCTTTATATACCAGTTTCCATGGTGGTAGGTTCTTTCATGAGCTTCATTGATACATCTTTAGGATCAGAATAAGACAGGAGAGACGGTGAGTTATAAACTTAAAATGGGTCATAGTTTGTTCCCAAACCATGAATTCTCCTATGGTGAAACGATTATTAATGATGAAATAAGGAGCCTTGATCTCTGTCTTTCTGCTATGACTTGCAATTACTATCCCTTTCCTCGCTTACCCAAATTAGAAAACGATGAATCTATCTGTACCCTTCTTTTTCCTGATGAAACCAGAGAACATAAACGGATTAAAAGAACTCTGAGTTTTGCAGAATCCACTGGGAGTAATGGCAAGATTTATAGTGGTGGAGGTGGGGGTAGTGACAGTGTGACTATGAGCCCTAGTAGTAGCCTGAATAGCTTGAATAGCTTGCCCGGGCATCATTTTAGAGATCATATTCGGACGTATACTCAAAGATATCTTGCATCTGAAGCTATTGAAGAAGCATCAGAAGACACGGGCAACACTGAGGAAAGTGAAAGTCATGGAGAAGATGGAAATGCAGATGGGATGAGGCTTGTTCAGCTATTACTCGCTTGTGCTGAAGCTGTGGCTTGCCGGGACAAGTCACATGCCTCAGCGTTGTTGTCAGAGCTTCGATCCAGTGCTCTAGTCTTTGGCTCTTCTTTCCAGCGTGTAGCATCTTGCTTTGTCCAAGGCCTTGCTGATAGGCTGTCTCTGGTTCAACCACTGGGGACAGTCGGTTTCGTTGCACCAATGATGAACATAATGGACATTGCCTCAGATAAGAAAGAAGAAGCTTTACGCCTTGTTTATGAAATTTGCCCACATATTCAATTTGGTCACTTTGTGGCCAACTCATCCATATTGGAAGCCTTTGAGGGAGAGAGTTTTGTCCATGTCGTGGACTTGGGAATGACCCTTGCTTTGCCACATGGACACCAATGGCGCCAGCTGATCCAGAGTCTCGCTAACCGTGCTGGCAAACCACCCTGCCGCCTTAGAATTACCGCTGTAGGCCTTTGTGTCGGTAGGTTCCAGACCATAGGAAATGAGCTTGTGGAGTATGCAAAAGATGTAGGAATTAATTTGGAGTTTTCAGTTGTGAAAAGCAACCTGGAAAACCTGCAGCTTAATGACATCAAAGTGTCGGACGGTGAAGTTCTTGTTGTGAACAGCATCCTTCAGCTGCATTGTGTGGTTAAGGAAAGCAGAGGAGCATTGAATTCTGTCTTAAAGATTATTCATGCTCTCTCGCCGAAAGTTCTTGTTCTAGTTGAGCAAGATTCGAGCCACAATGGGCCATTCTTTCTGGGTAGATTTATGGAAGCACTGCATTACTACTCCGCAATTTTTGACTCTCTGGATGTCATGCTGCCCAGGTATGATACCAGGCGAGCAAAGATTGAACAGTTCTACTTCGCAGAGGAGATAAAGAACATTGTGAGCTGTGAGGGGCCAGCAAGAGTGGAGCGGCACGAGAAGGTGGACCAGTGGCGTAGGAGAATGAGCCGTGCAGGATTTCAGGCAGCACCCATCAAGATGTTGGCTCAGGCCAAGCAATGGCTTGGGAAGAACAATGTCTGTGATGGCTATACCGTTGTGGAAGAAAAGGGTTGCTTGGTCCTTGGTTGGAATTCAAAGCCTATGATTGCAGCTTCTTGCTGGAAATGCTGAAGGAAAGCTGCTAAAAGTTTCCTTTCTACATAAAGTATAATAAATTGGCCCAGATGGCTGTGTAATAACTGGTGTAATGTACAAATGCTTAAGCATCAGGGAAGTGCAAGCACAGACTTAGCACTGAAAATAAGTACTCGTTTTGTGTCTGGATGTTAGCTGTTCAGGTGACTGAACTGATGAAATAAAAGGAATTTTGGTGTTTTAGTGTGCAAATAGTTTGGATTTAAAGTTGTACATGTACATCTATCAACATTCATTGATTCTTTATTCAACGAAACTGGCACTAGTTTTTCAGGTGCCTGGTAATGTAACAAGATGTAAGGATTGCATGGTGTACTACTGTCTTATGAAGGTGAAAATGCTTACAATACTTAGCAACTGATATAGCTACCCATCTTTATACCTGCAGTACTATTTAGTGTCTAACTGGGCCTTTAATTAGCATGCGAGCCAAAGCTTGGGATATAAAGTGGGGGCTCCTCACACCTGCTATTGAACCGGTGCATTATTGCTTTTAAACATGTCCCATTAAACCTTGCGATTGTTAATTATAATAGTAATAGTTGACGAGAAGAGATATCTTTTAAGGGAAATCATATCTGTGGCACAGGGCGGTAGCGCGATTACGTTTATGCCTTTAACAATATCAAATACCTCTCTTATCATAGAGACAAAATAGTAATTTAAAAAAAAAATTGTCGCGCGAACCCCTACTACATGTATCACTTCCCATCATTTAATTATAGACGAGCTTCCACTTTTTTATGTGAGGCCCCACTGTGAATCCTAAAGAACCCTATTTGTTAGAACCCATTTCGCAAAAAGGGTGCCCAAAGCCAGCCTAAATAAATCACAAGTAGCCATTAATAATAGCTCTAGCACACCCTTTACAGACTGCATAATAGCCATTGGATTTTTACTGTTCAAGGCTGCGATCCAGCGGTAGTTGGGACAAGTAGAGGCAAAATAACTTAATTTCAACTCTTGTCGCTATCTTATATTGGCATCTTTCTTAGTAAATTCTTCACTAAAAAAATTAATAAAAAGTCAATTAATTAAACAAACAAAACGCCAAAAACATGGCCAATTGAGCCACATTTAAACACCTACCGAGCTGAACTGCTAAAGTAAAGGGCCAGCCTTTTTGTTCTGTTTGATAGGTGGACACAGAGTAGAAGGAAAAAAAATGGAAGCAATAGGCGTGGTTGGGGGAGGTGCACCTTGTGTTTATTCGTCATCATCTATTCTTCGTCTTCGCTCATCAACAGATAAAGCAACTTACAGAAGCAGCAGCAGCTTATCCTATGCTCCTTGCAAGAAGCTTAACCTGCGCACTACCCACCTTGCTTCATTTCATTCACCATCTCAGCTTTTCTCTTTTTCCCATTCACGCTCTTGCAATGCTAAATCCCGCAAGCCCACCAAGACCCACATTTTCCTTCCTCATTTGGTCGCTTCCTCGGTATCTATCTGTACTCTATATGTCTCCCCTCTGCCCTTTTCAATTGAATTGCTTTAGGAGTTAATTTTGAGCTTAGGAACTAAGCTGAGAGTTGTTTATTTGACGTGCTTGCTTAATTTTGCTATATTCTTAGTTCATTATGCATCTATCACTTGAATTGTATCTATTTCTTAATAATTGCAAAATTTTGTGGCAACCCGCTTTGATTTTTGACAATTCTTATCGTTTTTGTGTTTGATTGTAACTTTTTTTCATTGGTTTCTTGTTCTTGTGCTACAGGAACAAGTAGAAGAGAGTTACATCATGGTCAAGCCTGACGGCGTCCAACGTGGCCTTGTAAGCTTTTACCATTTTCTGGGCTTCATTATTGCTAGAAAATTTAATATTTTTGTTGATGGGATTTGGATGTTGAAGAATTGTTGTGGAATTAGGTTTAAAGTTGAGAACTTTCTTGTTTATATTTTATGTTTTTGACTGATTGGGAACTGGAAGACAAAAGGGATAATTAAATCGAGTCACATGCTCTATTTTCTCTGCTATGTGGTTGAAATGACATTGCTGTAAATTTATCTTCTTGGGATTGAGTTGGTTTTAGGTTGGAGAAATAATCTCAAGATTTGAGAAGAAAGGATTTAAATTGACTGGCCTGAAGCTCTTCCAGTGTCCTAAAGAATTGGCAGAGGTATGTTGTTTAGCTACATTCATATTCATTCATTTCTTTATGAACGAACCATTGTCGGTATTTGTATATTCCTTGTAACTATCGAAGTAGTTCTGTGTGAGTGTGACCGTCATTCTATAATTTCTCTTTTGAAGCAAGCTAAAAGTTTCCACTTTTTAATATGAGTGAGGTTTGATTGATTGCTGGGAAATCAAGTTGATGGTTGACTATACATTTATAATATATCTCATCATTCTCTAATGCAGCACATTTTATAATTACAGGAACATTATAAGGATCTCAAGGCCAGACCTTTTTTCCCTAAACTGATCAATTACATCACTTCAGGTCCAGTTGTGTGTATGGTATGTTCACAATTTTCCTCATTACCATTTCTATACATTTTATGAAGTAATTATTCTGTAGGCTTTAAGTTATTTGGAGAATACTTATCATCATGTTATGCTAACCAGGCTTGGGAAGGTGTTGGTGTTGTAGCATCAGCACGTAAGTTGATAGGTTCTACAGATCCTCTTCAAGCTGAACCAGGCACAATAAGAGGGGATCTTGCTGTTCAAACAGGAAGGTTGGTCCTATGAGCTTTACCACTGAGCTAATTATGTTGCCATGGTGGATTGCCTATCATCTCTGTTTATGATAATCTTTTGCAGGAATGTGGTCCATGGCAGTGACAGCCCTGAGAATGGGAAACGTGAAATAGGTAAGGCCTTTTGTACTCTACGTTTTTGTTCATTACATGGAGCACAAATTATTCTCTTGCATAAGGTTTTGGGAGCCTAGTAATCCGGTCTTGAGTTTTCAATTGAAATGCAATCATCTGTATGTTGTAGAGATTAGGTCTGTTCTCGGAATGTTAACTACAATAATGGCTGAAGTTGACTAAAAAGATTCCAGATGTAAAATTATAAATAGAAAACCAATCTTGACAACAGTTAATTAACTAGACATTAAGCAATATTCCTAAGGGAAAGATGTCTGCAGAGAAAACAACCCCATGACTAAAACTTGGGAATCCCAACTTAGAGGGCTTAGTTTCTGAACTCTATTATGGGCAATGTGAGTTTTGAAATGGAAGAGAGAGGTGCCCTGTGGTCTAGACTTGAGTCCTAAGCCAACCCATAGACCAATAAAAGAAAGTTTTGTGCGGAGTCGTGGTCGATTTAGAAGAATGGATCGAAATCATTAGATGCATGCTTCACTTTTTGAAGTATGATTACAAGCTCAACTTAATTGTTGAGTGTCCTTTTATTGGTCTATGGATAAAACAGGTTTACATCTAGACTTTAGATTGCAATATGCATTCAGTTGCTCACTCTCTCAAGATTGTTGCATATGTGTTGGTGTGTTTAGCTTTGATATGACAGCAGTCTGTTGCTTTCTTTTACAATGACTGGAGTGATAGATAAAGCAGAATATAATATATTTCATAATCATTCCTTATCTTTATCCCAACCCTGCTCATAGTTTATGACATTTTCTTTCCTTAACAGCCCTTTGGTTCAAAGAAGGTGAAATTTGTCAGTGGACACCGGCACAAGCACATTGGGTTAGGGAGTGATCTTAACAAAATCACTTGATTATAGGGACATGCAATTTTGAACAGTTTTCCCTTAAGCGGCTGTATCTTAGACATTATGTTCTCAATTTCAAATAATTTCTGCATCAGTTCAGAAAGATTCAATGTGACAAGCCTGCTAAAAAAATATTCACATAAGTTTAAGCACTCCCATCATCAAGCCAGAAGTTTGTTGTATTTTTTCTGATGCCATTACTCTGGATTGAAAGGTGCTAAATATTTTGAGAGATTGATCTTGTTATTTGCAAGATATTGAAGAAAATTTCCATCAGCTTGATTTACCATATCTTAAATAATTTATGGTTCTGGGCAGCATAATTGAGCTGTACTCATTATATGAGTCCAACCCCACTCATGGGTCAGCTTATCTGATATTTGAGGTCCTTATTGCACTCAGATTTCCCCTTCCTCTCAATATTTGAACGTGATAGCCACTGAAATATTATTTGTGACTAGTTTTTTTTTTTTCTAGGATTTCAAGGCTTCCAATGGTAATTTACAGTAATAATTATCCTAGTTACTCGTTAAAAATTAATTATTCAAAATTATTATGCTTTATTATGATACTAATGGATTATTAGCGCAAATTAATTCTATTGTTATTAAAATAATTAAGTCGTATACAAGCAAAAGAAAATATAATCAATTCAGGAGAAAATTCAAGATCATGAATGCAAATTTTTTATATTGCAATTATTTGCAATAATCAATAGTTTTAAATTTCAATTTACCAAATAAAATAATTATGAAAAAAAATTTCTCAACTCTAATTTTTAAATTCTTTTTTTAGGAGATTTTTAAATTCTTTTTAATATCAATTTGTAAAAATAAAAATGGAAATTTTCATTATAATATATGAATATATATTTAAGAGACCAGAAAGAAGTGAAATTATTTTTTAAAAAAATAAAAAAAAGTTGTGTTTTATTTTACTTCGGGTTTTGTGATGACAAAGCTCCACATGGCCCGATTTGTTAAATGTAATAAATGGTAGTGTACTATTGTTGAATTACAGTTTTTGTCACCCATTCGATATTATCCGCTCCCCAGTCCTTCTCAAAAGAGCAATGACCGCCCTTTAGGGGTGTTCATTCAGCAAGTTCACCAATTTTTTTATTAAACTGAACTGATCGAATTGAAATAATTTAAAATGAATCAAATTAAACTAAATTTTAGTTTGGTTCGATCGATTACAAAAAATTCGAAAATTATGTGTAAAAAACTAAACTGACCGGATCAAAATAAAAATTTTAAAAATATGAATTATTTTTGTATTTTTATATTAAATTAGTATATATTTTTTAAAAATATTTAGAAATATAAAAATAAAAAATAAAAGTTTGGTTAGTTCGATTTATTCAGTTAACCAAAATTGTTGTATACAAAATTAAACCGAACTAAATTTCAGTTCGATTATAGAAAATGAAAATTCTAGAAAAGCAAACTTTTTGGTTCGGTCAGTTCGAAACCCATACACATCCTACTGCCCTTACCAATGGCCCACATGTTGGGTTCCGCTTTCGAATACCTGAAAATATGGACAACGCATGATCACGTGACTAACGCCACGTAGAGACGTGTAATGATGTGGCTTTTGCCACGCACATAAATATGATGGCGTGACTTATACCACGTAGATACCACTGATGACGTGTCTACAACCACGTATATATTGCAGAAGACGTGGCTTGTGTCACATAGATACTTTTAATGATGTGGCTTAAGCTACATAAATATCAGTAATGATGTAGCTAAAGCCATGTAGATAACTTTGATTATATGTCTTATGCCACGTAGATAACTTTGATTACGTGTCTTATGCCACGTACGTAGATAAATCTGATGACATGTCGTAAGCCATGTAGATAACTCTGATGACGTGTTTATGCCATAAATAGCTCTGATGACGTGTCTCATGCCACGTAGATAATTCTGATTACGTGTCTTATGCCACGTATATAGCTCTGATGACGTGGCTTAAGGTTCCGGGATTGAGCAGAATATTAAAACGTCGTCGTTCGATTGAGCTGCCGGAGGCTGAGAACAAACATAAGCAGAGCTGCCCTGATGGAGAGTGAACCGGCGCGTGTTGCAGCGGGTGAGATAGGAGTAGTCGTCGGTGGGAAGTTAACCGAGGGACCCATAGGATTGAAGTGGTAAGGGTAGGAAAGCAGCATCTTCGTTTCCGATTTGGTGGGGTGGCAACGCATTTATTTTGGTATGTGGAGAGGGCATGAATTTTGAGGTAACTATACTCCGACGTCAATTCAGCAGTAGGCAAGTGAAAAATAAGGTATTCACTATTCAGCGAAGAGCAATTGATTTTATAAAAAGTATAATAATCAGGTTCAGGTTGGATTTATGAACAATGTAAGTGTTGAAGTCCAGGCATTCATTGATTTAAGCGCTAAAGTTTGTTGAAGGCAGTTGAATCATTACCAGCAGAACAGTTTTTTTTTTTTTTTTTTTTTTTAATTTCTAGGAATCTCTAGGAAAGAAACAACCTGTGAATTCAATTGTTTTCCCAGTTACAAGAAGGTGAAGTGAAAGTAATAGAGTATGAAATTATGAAAAGCAAATTAAAAACGCAACAGTTAAAAAAAAAAAAAAACAGAAATGTTACATGAGAAAGAGAGAAGAGGAAGAAGTATGAGATTCATGATCCAAGGCTTCTTTTGTGCTGCTGCTGCTGGAACTCAACGAAGTAGTTGCTGTTGCAGAACTACTCACTAACTCTCTATTTGATGCATCTCGACACCTATTATTATTATATTTGGAAAATAGGTGCACTACTGACATACTCCTGCCTCCTACCTGTTTAGATTTTCCACAACACCTATCGCCAATATCCATCGCCATTGCCTCCTCCTCCTCCTCATCAGCCGAACAAGTTGCAAAGTGATGGCCGCTCTCAGAGACATTTGTAGAATTTCCAAAAAGGGAAAAATGCATAGGACTTGGCGGAACAGTTGTGGCGCTGCAATCGCTTTCCATCTCAGGTACATCGCGCCGAGAACCCAGTTTAAGCTTTATCAGTGTAGCCTCTGCAGCAAAGACAAAAGACAAACCTCTAGTAAGCCCAAATTGCAGAGAAAAGTGTTGATGAGTTAGTTTTATTCTCGGTGGAATTAGCGAAGAGAGTACCGTAGATGGAGAGAGGATCGTCTTTGAAAATCTTAGAAGGCGGCCCCTCCTCGAAGCTATCAAGCGAAGACGATGACGATGCTCTTATCCTTCCAAACATCCTCTCTGTTCTTTGAATATGTTCTGCAATTACAAGCAGATCTGGGTTTTGGTTAGCTCAGGGGACACTTCCTTTTCGCTTTTTGGCGCCACAAATTGACTCCGGGAAGCGGGAAGTCTCTGCCCACCTAAATCTCCTTCGCCAATTTTCCACCTCAGTTGGGCCGCACATCTCTATTTATCTGGGCCTCAAAATTCATCAATTTTTGCATTGGCAAATGTATGATGTTGAATTGATGAAATTTTTGCTCCATAAAGAAATGATCATTGTTGCAAAATTTATCACATTTATAATAGTAACAATGGTAATCACTGCAACTTGATGATGGTCTCAACCATAGTGAAAGTTTTAACTTTCATTGAATAATTTTAACTTTTAAGGAATAAGATTAGAAAAATTTTGTTCCAAGTACATATACATCCAAAGACATTAAGGGAAGCATTCAAAATTTGGAGTATCAGCATTTGGTAAACAGGTGATGATTATGCAGAAGCTAAAGCAAACAATTGGAATCATTAATGAAGGAATTAGGCAACTATTTACTACTAATTGCTTCAGATTGATGTTCATGACCACTTTTCTCACTACTTAATTGCTGCCGCCTCTAAAGAAATGCATCAGGATCAAGTCCACATTATCTACAATAACTAATCGATTGTTTCAGAAATGCATCCATCACCCCATGCCAAGTAATCTTCTAAATGAACGGCGTTTGCGGACTCTCGTCTTTAGTTCTGTATCTGCAATAATGGCAATGGAAGAAGTTATTGTCTATTGCTCCATATATTTACAGCAAAAAGGATTGAGAAGGCTACCCTTTAATCTCCCAGCTTGATATAATGCTTCTTCTGCAATGGGTCTCCATTGTTCTGCACATGAGTAATTGATTCCAAGACCGACACTAAGACCTCTCAAAAGATGAACTGTGCGAAGAACCGAAAATAGTTCCTCTGGAAAAGCCTGTCATTGCCCAAAAAAGTTATAAAAAGGAATTACAGTGGCATAGGTTAAACCCATCTATCTTCTAAGCATGTCTATTACACCAAAACGACAACCCCATATGACCACTGGTAAGGCCACCCAGGTTAGTACACGTTCCCTTTCTTTGGGGATCCAAAGACTACCGGGACTTCCCAAAGGGAGTCCGATCAGTAGTCCTGAAAATTCTAGCAAAGCAAATTTGATAATTGCAACCAAAGTTGAACCTCGGTCTTTATGATATGTGATGAACACATCATTTGGTGCCAACCATAAGTATTAACATAAACAAGCTGGTACATCCCAAAGGAAAATGTGTAGCATAACTACCCATGAATATTGTCCGACTGCCAACGCATTTTCATTCCTTATTGAACTACCAACTAATGTTTACCTCAACAGCAATCTTTTTAATGGAAGAATCCTCTGAGAAAGGCTGCAACATCACTACTCCAGGGGGCAGTCTCGTATCAAACATTGTTTGTGCCAACTTCAGCAATTCCTGTTGTTCATTCTTGCATTTGCTCAGGGTAACTATTCCAAGCTCTCTAAGAAAAACAGCAAACTTTGAAAAAAATGCAAAAGCAGTCCAATAAAGTTACTACAGTTTAGGAGACTAGGACATAAACACTAAACAACATCTACATTCCGTGGATCATGTAGCCAGAATGAATTGCATCATTAACTTTTTGATTCCACTCACTCACTCAGTTGGAACATCTCTTTTTTATTATCAATCCTTTAGAGTCCATTTATACAAAATGCATCAAGCCCATCAGATTTGTCCTTAATTTCTCTGCATGTCTGGACAAATCAGTGTAAAACACACTGCATTAGTCCAAAAGAATTATAATGAGCAATGACTACCTGTAGCTCTCTGATGCTTTTATAAGGTCATTATCAGCCATAGCAAGAACTAAATTAGCATATCCAAGCCTCAATGAATCTGGGAGATCCTTCACTTGCCCATAATCTAGCAAGGCAACCTGACTTAATATAGAAAAACATACAACTAAGTTTACTGCACTTTGAAAATGCATTATTAATAATATTACAGATCATCCACTTCTCATTCATATAGTTTCATATATAATGTGAAGCAACTATGGGAAGATATTTATAATCATCACAGCTAATAATAAGCATGCATTGTAGATTTTACAACAATATCAAGAATTAAGAAGAATCTCATGAAGAAACAAATGGTGGTTGCTGACTTGCCTCTGAACCTTTGCAGATTAAGATATTTCCAGGGTGAGGATCTGCGTGAAAGAAACCACTCTTCAGTATCATTTGTCCATATGCTAGTGTCAGACTTTTAAGTATGTTCCTGCACTCACAGAAAATTTAACAAATATTATGGCTTTCCCATTTTTTCAGAAGACTGCTGATTTAAGACATTTTCAGAGGGAATCCCAAATAGAACCAAACACGAAAAAATTCGTCAAGGTGATTAGTTAAGAAGTGCAATAAAACCAAAGAAAGTGATTTCAAGAAGAAACATTTTCAAATTTGGGATAGAAAAGTTCAGAGACAAAAGTCCATGTTCAAAAGGAACTGCATACTCTCTAAGATTATCCAAGGGCTTACTGCTTTGCTGTTGCTGCAATCTTACCACCAGGATTTATTCCTCTTTTGGCCATTTCGTCACCAAGATTCAGTATTGGGATTCCATCAATGTACTCCATCACCAAGACCCTCCTACACAAGAAGACACTTATCAGTCTAATGTTACTTCAAAACGTTACAGGATCAGTGATGAAGCAGTGAAACTTTCAACAAACCCACACCTCAAAAAAAGCAGCAATTTGAAAAGTTGGCAATTTGAATCTAGTTGCAGAAGAAAGTACAGCTGGCCAGTGGCCACCATAAATTGAGACTTGAGAAGGTTACAATCATTAAGTTGATAGAAAGTTTGGCAAAGAGAAAACATGGTCATAGAAATGAGGATGCTGCACATTATATGCTAATGCATAATAGCTATTTTAAATGATCCCCGCATAAAACATCAAATAGATTTTTCTCTCACCAATAATTTTGGCAAGAAATAGAGGAAATATCATTTAATCAGTAAAAAGTATTTCACTGATCTATATTCAGCAACATAAATCCTTCCACAGAGTTTCTAGTGTGACATCCTAATTTCTAGGCTGATAATATGAGTGAATCTTCGGCTGATCTTTAGACCTGATTAAATTTGCTATCTGGTGGTCCAAGCAAGGCTTACCTACTAGTTACTTCTGGGAACTATCTGGATTGTTACCTCAGTTATGGCAGCATAACTAAACAACCAAGTTCTTACTGGTTCCATCTCATGAAAATGAAAGGAAAATATGCAGGGGGCAAAATGAATGAAGTTGTGCATTAATTGCAAAGTTCATGCAATTCACCCTTCAATCTCTAAATTTTAGAGGGAGGACTGACAAAGTAAATTGGATAAGTAGATTACTAAAAAGTTTATGGCTTAATATACAGTTACTACTTTCCTCCAATAAAGATAATATAAAAATTATCTACTCCTGGTTAATCTTCATGATATTTATCTCGAACAGAATCTTTGCAGTATTACATACCTGGTGACCATGTGTTTCAGCCCTTGCGGCACTGAAACTGGACTTTTTTTGTTGTTCTCATACAGAAAACGCCGGATTCTTTGCATAGCATTAGCCTCCCTCACGAAGTCAAATTCATATCCAATCTTCAATAGCATGGGCAAAATATCCAGAAACATTTATTAGATTTACATCCATGCAGAGAGAAACCAAACATTAAGCAGTTTATATCTCTGTTACAAATTTCATAAAGTAGAACTTCAACTATTTGCCGGAGAAAGCTTCGATAAATTTGATATGTGCAGTCAAAAAAAGATAGATGGTAACAACTTATTTATATGTTAATGAAGGGGACTAATGAACAACAACTTCTTATTTGAATACTTGCTGACACATGTCATGATAGATATATGTTCACTGCAATCGTAGGTGCTTTTTTCTCAGCCTACTAGTTTCAACGTCTCAACTCAATGAGGCCAACTTTATGAGCGGAAAGAACGAGTAATCACAAATATAAGACATGTAAAAGAATGAGCATAATTCTGCAACATTAAAGCAGGAATAGCATGCACCTGTTTTTCCATTTCTTTAGTCACAGAATACAGATCAAATTTGATATCCGTCTTTTGCATGTATAAAGCAAATGCTTGTAAATTCCGAATATCTGTCATCATCAGCTCCTGAACCCCAGGATGTTGCACCTATTATATACCTGACAGTTAGAGTTTTAAAATCTATATTGAGTTGAAGACATCACAACAAAGAATTCTTACCTTGACAACAACATCGCACTTATCACCTTTCAGTCTTGCTCGATGAACCTAATTTGGAAAAAAGAAATTGTCAATTACATGCAACTTTATTCCAAAGAGCAAATTTCTCAATCATATCTGAAACTCCATCCATGTTGTTAGAGACTTCATTATTCCTCCCAGATATTAGATAAGGCTTTGTAGCATCAATATAATTAAGTTTTACAGGAGTTCCAATACCTCATCCCAAAAATTAAATCATACCACAGCTTGTGCTTATTCAGTTTTACTCTTGACAATTACAACACCCAATAGCTTTTCTATAATATCCAGTAAAAAAATTTTCTTCAACATTCATTCACCTATGAAATTTGAACAGTGAAGTTTATTCAATGTTTTGCACTCAGATATGCCAATGAGTAGAAACTGTGTGACAAAAACAAATACCTATGGTTGTCCGTTAAAGAAGTGTAACTCTTCAACTTCAAAATGACAACAGAGCTAAAAGCACTAAAACCAATTTTTGTATGTTAGCGGTCTAAAAAGTTACCATAGACTAACCCTCGCTTTATCTTTGTAAAGATATAAGCTTCATGCACCAAGGATGTCTCCTTTAGCTATCGAGAAAAACATCTTCAATTTTCCCTTTCCCACCAATCCCTTGAAGAATGCTCTAAGCATCCAACAATAGTTAAGGTACAAAAGCAAAAAACTAACCAATATAGATTTAAGATGATATACATTACCTGTGCAATTGAAGCAGAACCAAGAGGATCTACATCAAATCTTTCAAACATTTCCCCTATACTTCGACCTAACTCCTTCTCTAGCACAACTTGAACAGCATCAAATGGTGTTGCAGGAGCTCTATCGCAAAGCGTAACAAGCCTTCTCACCCATGCAGCCGGGGCTAAGTCAGGCTTCCCAATAATCTGGGCAACCTTATTTAAGCCATCCAAAAGTTACAAACTTTTTAGCACATTCAACAATATACAATCACATAAAAATGGGGACTTTCGCTCAAACATAATCACAGGAAACACCATCATCTCGTGACAATTAAATGGAAAAACAATAAATATAGAAGGCAAAGTGAATAAATAGGGCTTCAATACAGCATTATGCATTTCAAAATAAAACAGGTCAGGCACTCACTTACTCCTGAATAAAAACTTTGAGGAACAAAAAGTATTAGAATTGGCTCATTTTCAATGCATATTTCAACTTAAGAATTCAACAAAAAGGTAAGAATTGAGTTAAATAAAAAAGAATTGTTATTTATTACCTTAAGAAAGAACCCACCAAGATCAGAGCACATGGAATAAATCTTGTCAGCAGCAAGTTCATGCTGCATTTCCCACATTTCCTCCTGTTTTTTAACATCCTTCACAAAACTCGCTCGAAGTTGAAACATCTACCAAAAACCCAATAACAAAACACTATCAAACAACTAAAACCAGCTAAAAAGAAAACACACATAGAAAGATATACAAATCAGATAGATATGCAAGCGTCTGTACCTTGTAGCCAGTGTAGATATCAGCAGCGCGAACCCAGAACTGAAAAGACCGTTGCCAGGGTCTAAACTGAGTGGAAAGATTATCTTTAATGTCTTTGAAATCAAGAAAAGGAAGAGGAGGCATCATGGAGTTTGGTTTTCTTTTTATTGCTCTCGTTGAACAAATCAAGAAATTGAAGTTTGGTATGGAAAGTCACATGAGAGAATATGATTCTACTGATGACATTTGTTCAAAAAGAGAAGTAGTAGAGGTAGAGGACAGAGCACGGACACTCTGGCTGAGAAAACAATGACTTGAATGATGCAGGACTTGCAAACATTTTGTTGGCTCTGTATTGGGTACGGCTGAAGTAGTAGAACAGATGTTTGAAAAATGAGAGGAGCTCATTGATATTTGATAGAGAGAGTCTATGAGTCTAGCCTTGGCGTGTAAGGCTTGTATTAATAGCAGAAAAGAGAAGTTTCATTAGGCACCATACTTGCAGAGTTGGATAAGTTTTTCTTTCTCTCTCTCTCTCTCGCTCTTTTTTTCCTTTTTTACTCTCTTTTATACATTGCAAAATTCTTTAAATTTCTAAACCCTTTTTTTTCTATTGAATTTCATATAATTTCATAAAATATAATTTCTAAACCTTTTTTTTCCAAAAAAAAATTCATATAATTTCGTACAATTTAATTTAATTTTGGGAATATAATTATGCATTTCGTCAAAAAAATATTTATTTTGATTTTATAAATTTAGTTCTATGAAATTAAATATAATTAGTTTAAATCTTAACTCCATAAAATTTAAACAATATTTTTTTTATTACTTACATGTTTATACCACATCTATTTTTATTTCAATTTTTCCTGTTTTTACACGTTTTTTTTTACTTTACACCTATTTTTTAAAAACTTTAAATTTTATGCAAGATATTTTAAGAGAAATTAATGAAGAATAGGGATTAAACCTTTAACTTCTACCGATACTTTGGTCTCATAACAGAATAGTAAATCATCCGTCCGTTTAATAGACGTTTTTACACATTATATCTGTATAGTGAATCAGTGATATTGAAAGCAATAAATTTACTTAAGTTTATAGCCCTCTCTTTTTTATTTTCAACTTTATGAAAAGTTAGCTCTCGTGTCACCATCTTTCGTGACCGAGTACCTGGCGCGATGCTCCAATTGACATCCACTGGACCTGGATATCAGTCTTTAGGCTATTGTACCAACTGCCTTTTTTTGGATATCAGTCTTGGAGGTTAAAATTTCTTATTTGGTCTGGAATGCACTCCGTCACGTTTCATTTTGTTAGATCGAGTCCTCTCAGCACGCACTCTGAGAATAAGTTACACACATGCACCAAACAATTTTATTCTATATGCATATGCACGGAAAAGGTTATTAATGCTCACAGCTTAAAACCAAAAACTACCTCGCCGTCTGTTCATTGTTCACTACTAAACCAACCCAAGCAAAAGCAAGCTAACTGCTCAAAACGTTATCTTTCGGGCTAGATCTGCTGGATCAAATGAGTAGAACGTGTCCAAGTTGCTCTCCAGGTGCACAAAACCCATAAATAAAAGTCAACAAAGGCTACATATCAACATCGCCTTCAAAACGCCATGAACACCAGCCTTTGAGAAGTTTTTTCCCTTTTCTACACCATATAATTCATTCTGTTTGCGGGGCTGAAAAAGACACTTAGCTTGGACTTTATTTTAAGACAAACATGCATGCTACAGGGGGCATTCAAATAACTCCGTTGTTTAACAGGGGAAATAAATAACTTTTTAAGCCCAGGCAAGGTGCTTCAATACACACCCAATGCTCAAAAGGAGAACACAAGCATTTATGTTAAAACGAGATAAATCACATCAGAAATCAGCTGCATGCTTAAATTCTTGATGAATATGGAGAACTAAATAAAGAACAACTCAACTAGTATCGGATTGAATAAAAATATCCAGCTTGAAGTCACTATGCTCCATTTTTCTTTGGAAACATGGAATTTTGGCATCATTTGCAGATCACAAAAACACCTATAAACTTCACAGATCAATCACACGAGACAACTTCTGGATCCGGTTTAATAAGAAGTCTCCCTGCTTGATAGTGGCTTGATACAGAGCATTTTTTGCATCAGGGCGATTAGTTTCAAGAACACCTGCAACATTATCAATCTTGCAATGAAGCTTACCCGCAGCAATAAATCGTGATAATTCCCTGAAAAAACAGGAAAGTTTTCTGTAAATATAGAATATTCTCATGTCACAATCCAGAACAATAAAACCAAATCCATTTACTTACAGATCAATGAACTCTACTGTCACACCAAAAGCCTTCGCCATGGCTTCAATAGTAACACTCTTATAGGATTCCAAAAACTGTGAATAGACAACAGTTCTGACCTCCCTCATGTAGTATCGGAAGTGGGGATGCAAATAGCGGTCAAGTTTAATCTGTTCTGCGATGCCAGCTGCAAATGAAATCCAAGAAGAAACCAGCAATGAGATATCCAAGGAAATACTCTTCCATATAATATGACTGTTACAAATTCCCATATGGTAAATGCATTTAGCTACAGAAGGAGTTGATATAGCACTCAAATCAGCTATAAGACATAGTAAATTAAGCTATAGCTTAATTTCTACTCACCAAATGCTGAGAAAAATGACTTGTATTGACACTCATACAAAGAATTTAGGAATTCAGAAAGAGATGGGATTTTCCCAATCACTGTCAAGATCTCAGGAGCATCCACCACCTGCCCAATTTAATCAAATTAAATATTACTAGGAAGAACCAACTAAAATTATGAGACAAGAGACCAAATCACAACCAAAAATACCTTTTGCTTCAGCGAAACTCTATCCAACGATATAATGCTTGTAAGGACAGTGTAAAATATGAAGGTGTCATAAGGGAAAAGTTCATAGGTAGTGAAGGTTGAAATGGAATCCAAAAACAAATTGGCTGCCTTCTTGAAATTTCGAGTGGACATGCAATACAAGCCCTCATACACCTTCAATCTGTTCTTCCTTTCCCAATCACCACCCTCCTCAAACAAGCTGTCATCAGAACATAAACCCATAAACCAAAAATGATAGTTGCCTTCTTTTAGAAACATGCAATCAAAGAAAAAAAAAATTGTCGTTGACAACTTAATGTTTTGCTTACTTCTTGGCTTTGTCAATGCTCTTGGAAATGAGATCAAAATCCATGTAGAAAAAGCCAAGCTGTAAAGTATAGAATACCAAGTCCATCTTTTGCCCAACTGCAACTGTTTTGCTTTCTGTCACCTTTAATTGTTCTAATGCTTTCTCCTGTTTCCAGAGAGTAACATATTTTCATGTAAGATATTACTGAAATAGAGATAAAATTGACAGAAAAATCTATCAAATACTATCAGTATAGTTCTTATTCACCTTGTCACCAGTCCGGATGTAGAACAAAGATTTAGCCAAATGAGCTTCTCGAACTTCACTTTCTCCTAAGTTTTCTTCAGCATCAGCAATCCTAACAAAAAAGAAAAAAAAATTAAGTTAAACATGCTCCTACCTTAAATCTAGTAACCTACTACACAATTGGCTTGTCAAATCTCAAAAGTTATCGAATACTAGCAGTTAGGAATCCACAAGAAAACTCCCTCCTTGAAATTATCTAATGCAAACATCCTTATCATTATATCATAAGATCCATAACTATTTGCAATAATACGCTTAAACAAAATAAGGCACTAAATTGAATCCCAAAGGTATCATAGTGAACAGACTGAATTAAATCTTATGCATAAAAACATGAAACAGGGTACAATGAGAGAGTTGCACTACAACTACTCCTGTCTTTCCAGCAAAGAGGAAAGAAAGTGATAGAATTTATACAGCTCAACTACATCATCCATTCATCCAGCTATAGTTAGCTCCGTAATGTCATCCCCTTTGATTTGTCTCACTCATGGGGCTTGTTTGCTATATACACTTTTTTTTTCCAATCTCCACATGCATGCACCTCTTTGAAAAGTGGATTCTTCATTAAACAACCATCAGTCACACCAAACTTAGAAGCAGTGTATAGCAAAACATCCACTAACAATGTCAAAATACAGCATCAAAGCGCTCCTTGATCTAACAACTTATACAACACTATATGACACGAAAAAAGAAAATGTGACAAGAGAAAATATAGAAGCAATAACCATGCCTAAATTTAGAAGAAACTATGTTTCAATCTCTACGTAATCAATCAACAACTCCTACCCAATCACAGCTACTTCAGGAATGGAGCTTAGTTTTTCAGTGGAGTTTAAGCATCAATCAGCCAACAAATTCAATCATGTAGCCGTGTCAAAAAATTAAGCTAATCTAAATAATAACAGCAACAAGCTCCTGTCAAATTCGACCTTAATCAAGCTACACTTCATAGCCAACCAACTCTCAGTAATAAAAGCCTATTAGCTTATCTCCTCCTACATTTTAAACACTGAACATTGAAATGAAAAATAAATTAATTAATTAAATAGAATAAAGACGCAAAATCCACTTCTCATCAATCTTCTTAAGCTCATCCTCATTCTTAGCGTGCATCGAATCCAATACGCTCTGATCCTTTTCCAGCAAACCTTCGCTGATTAGGGTTTCGTACAAGGGAGCCATATCTGCAAAAAATAGATAAAACCAAAACCAAAAAGCATAATTCGAGTTAGGTCAGATTTAACTCGGAACTTAAAAAAGAAAACAACAACAACAAAGAAATTTGACACGGCGTAAATCGGTTAGTTACCGTCAGTTTTAACGGCGGCAAAGACCTCCTCCTTGAGGCGGACCTTCTCAATGTCTTGTACATCAGGGTGGACGAGTAGGAATAGCTTATGAGCGAGGATAAGGTGCGGTTGTTGAGTTCCTTCCTGACCTTCCATTGACGAGTCAGTGAGTTCGATTTACAAAGTGCTTTGGGGTTTGCTTGAGCAAGGAGAAACCGAAGAAGAGGGCGAGATTGCCAAAAATGAAGATTTCTAATTTTTTTCCATTGTTTATACTGTGAGGAGGTGTAATCACCTGCTGGTTGATGTAGGGTAAGTAAATGAGCTCATTATTTCCCCCTTTTATTTGTTGGACTGTTGTAATTCCATTTGTATTTGTATAGATACTTTGCACCGTAGTAAAAGTCATCTATTACCCTGATGTTAAATTATAATTACTACTTCATCCCTCATTTTTTAAAAATAATTAAAAACTCCCACTGTTTTAGTTTCATGAAACTATTTCATTAAAAAGTTTGAAAATATTCTTGAAATATGTTGTTCGTCAAATGTCAAAATGCCAAATAATTACAATAATTTCAAAAACACCCTTAACATTTACAAAATTAAACTTAATTTAATTAAAACTAAAATTTACAAATATTCTTAAAAATAAAATTCAAATACCTATATAATTTGGTGTTCTAATATAATTGTACTTTTTTTAAATTCAATTAAGAATAATTTAAATTTTTTTCTTTTCTATATTATAATAGTGTACAAAATTATATGATTTTTAAGAAAAAAATAAAAATAAAAATAAACTAAGTATGTTATAACATTATAAATTCATCAAATGATGAGAATAAACATGTATCTTTATAAAATTTTAATTTTTAATGGAAAAAAATTTTTGTTGAAATTATATTTTTTAAATTTAATTTAATCATAACTTGGATTTTTTTATTATCTTATAATCTATAGTAAAAGAAGTAAATGAATTTTTCTAAAAAAAAAAAGTGAAAATAAGAAGTTACGTAAGTATGTTATAACACTACAAACTTAATAAAATATTGAGAATAAATATATTTTTCATTTTATATAAATTTTTTTAATGAAAATAATTTTTTTGGTTAAAGTTATAATTTTTAATTTTATTTTATTTCACTAAAGTTATTTTTATAATTTATAATATTCTAATAGTATAACATTAAGAAAAGGGAATGAATTTTAAAAAAATAATAATTAATTAAATATGGTATAGTATTACAAATCTAATAAGATATTGAGGGTAAATATGTCTTTTTTATATTATTTAACTCTTCTTTTTAACGGATGGGGAAATAATTCAATGGAAGTAAAACTGAAGGAATTCTTAATTATTTTTGAAAATAGAGGGATGGAGTAGTAATTATGATCTAGCATTTGGGGGTTATAGTAATTATCCTTTATTTTTACATGTTATTGTATTTTGAATTTTTATACATTTATTTACTTTTATTAAACTATATTTAATCATCGATAATTATAATTCATTAAATTTTAATTAATTCAATTCAATTTAGATGGAACAATAAGAATTTATGAGTTTAAAATTACACAAACCGAGTCAAACTCCAAGTAAAATTATAAAAAATAAGAAAAATTTTACGAGTTTAAGAATTATAGAATTCATTTTGCAAATCTGAGTGAGTGAGTGAGTTTGGTTTAAATAAAAATTTTATAAAATTTATTTCTAATTTAAATTTTTTAAAGTTTATAGAATTGTTTAATACTAAATCAATTTTTATTGACGAAGTGTGTTTGATTCAAATAAATTTGAATTTATTTACAATAAATTTTATTTAAATTCATTTGAAAATTAAATAATTTTTTAATAAAACTAAACCAAACGAATGAGAAGATTATTTGGCTCCAGTAAAACTATTTAGAATGCGTCAAACTCGGTAAAATTATAAGAACAGTAAAAGTTAAAATTTTATAAACACAAAATTATTCAAATCAAGTCAAACTCTATGTAAAATTATAAGCATAATAAAAAAAATTTGAGTTAAAGTTCATGGACCTCGAGAGTGATCAGTGATCACTGCATTGATATTAAGTAAAAACTCACACACATATGAACATATAAGGCCAACTCTAACCGGTACCCATTTTATGTACAAATTTGTGTTTTTCTGCTTCAATTCAAACACAAATTGGACACTATTTTCAATTTTATGAACAGTGCCAACACATATATACATTATCAGGCCATCTCCAACCATAAACACCAAAATGCAGTAAGTTTTACATCAGAATGCGTTTTCTACAGTAATTTTCCTCCAACCCATCACACCATGTTTTACACCAAAAAGAATATTCTAAGCATATTTTTTTATATATATCAATTTAAAATATTTAAACATTTATCACATTGCATCCACATTTCTATTTTTTTAACAAACTCATCCAATAATAATATAATTGTATTAATTATCAATTATAATATTTATTAATAAATAAATGTTGTATCGTATTGTCATTTTAATTTAATGAATGTTATTTTTAATGTTAAATTATTTAAGTTTATTACTATAATTTTTTAATTATATTTA